>CAIGRT010196811.1:0-25277 GCA_903798405.1 Fraxinus platypoda | reverse complement strand
AACATTTTGATTGATTGAATCTAACATTTGACTATCATATTCATCAAAATTTTCTATCTAACACTTGAGCTATCATTTATTACTATTCATTGAAGTGTTAACTTCTCTCAGTATTTAATTTATTTATATTATTTATCAATAGATGAATTTCATTGTAAAATCACTTTGATAAAGTGTGGGTCGTGTTGAAGTCTCTTAAAGATCAACATTGTATAAGGATCGGTGCTCCTTGCTGTAAGTCACCGTGTGGGTCATATTGAGGTCCCATAAAGTTCAATAGTGTGGGTCAAGTTGATGTCTCGTAAAACTCAACATTGTATGAGGATCGGTGTTCCTTGTTTGTAAGTCATCGGAAGCGTTGTAAAGGGTTGGATTGCACCATAAGTCAATCAACATAGTGAAAAAGTCTTGCTCGTGCTGAAGAGCTTGATAACGGAGGACGTAGATCATTACTTTGGATCGAACCTCCACAATTATATCGTTTGCATCCTCTCTATTTTTTACTTATCGTTTTTATATTTGTACTTACTGTTTGAATTAATCTATTTAGTCTTTACCTGCTTGAATTTAAATTAATTTTTTGAAAAAGTTCTAAAAAACCAATTTACCCCCTCTTGGTTAGCCATTCTTGGGCTCATTGTTTTGGATCGAACCTCCACAATTATATCGTTTGCACCATCTCTCCATTTTACTTATCGCTTTTGTATTTGTGCTTACTATTTGAATTAATCTATTTAGTCTTTACTTGCTTGAATTTAGATTAATTCTTCAAAAAGTTTTTAAAAAAACCAATTCACCCCCATCTTGATTAGTTATTCTTAGACTATCACCTTACATATAAAATATTGTATTACACTGGTTGATAGAGGTGGGCGACGGTGATTGCAATGTAACACAATGTGTTACAAGTTATGACGGTGGAAGAATGTGCATATTAAAGTTTGTGTAGCGTTTCAATAATATAACACTTCTTGTTAAAAAAAAAAGAACTAAAATATTATTTTGGGAATAAAATAAATTGAATAGTAATATGAAAAATAATTTTTTAGATAAACCGTGAAACTTTCTCCACATATAGCCCATATTTGGTTCCATTAAAAAAATGGATTAAAATTCAAATAAAAGTCAATACTTAATTTCAAGTACACATATCAAGTGACTCGTAACTTTTCAACCACATATTTCATCAATTTTATTCAAAATCTATTAAAAATGTGATTGTTATAAAATGGACTTCTTCTACTATTATTATTTGCTATCGTTTAGAAAATTTATAAATAGTTTATAAGGAGGAATAAAGAGAGTCCAATGAAATATATAAATAATTATAAGTACTACTTATATATGTGCTGTTGAAATTAATGTTGAAATTTTATTGAATTTATAAATCATTTGCAAATTTTTTTTATTCAAACGGAGGTTACCCTCGATTTGAGAAAAAAAATTATCAATAAATAGTTGGTGGATAAATGGATAATAGTTATGAGTAAATGTGCAATTGAAAATGAAATTTGAACATTTATAAATAATTTATAAATTTTGCCACTGAGGCAAAGTTTTTCACCTTTAACACTTCTTTTCACTTCAAGTTTAAATAAATATTTGCTCAACAACGCATGTCAAGGAAACTTTCATCGAGCTTACAATATTTCAACTAGTAATCTAGTACTGTGTTATTATCTAGAAGTTAAGACAGTTAGCCTCTTTTTTATGGTTATTATTTGAAAACTCTTTTTTTACGTATTCATTTGAACCATACATTCATATGATAAAATATTTTGCGAGTAAACCCAAAACTTTTCCCTACTTTTTAATAACACGTTCTCCTAAAAACCTGTTATGTATTTGGGCTGCCTCACTATTACTTGGATTGTGGACTCCTGGGAGAAGCATTGAAAACTACCACTTATCTGATTAATAGAATTCCATCAAATGCTATTGACTTTCAATTCCTTGAAAAATTATGGTCTTACAAGTCTCTAGATTAATCTAGATTTAAGGTTTTTAGCTGTGCAACCTATTCTCATCAAAGCGAAGGTAAATTTGAACCAAGATCCTTGAAATGTGTTTTCTGGGATATGGAGAGGAAACTAAAGGGTATAGACTTTAGGTCAAGAATCAAAATGGTTTCAAGGTTATTGTTAGTAGGAATGTCATTTTTAATGAAAATGATATGCCTTACAATGGTTCCTCATATGTGAAATTTGTTGAAAAACACCCGTTAAGGAAACTATTTTAGAAAATCAAGAGGAAAATTCTATTAACCCTAATGATCT
Source organism: Fraxinus platypoda (assembly GCA_903798405.1). Lineage (NCBI taxonomy): Eukaryota > Viridiplantae > Streptophyta > Magnoliopsida > Lamiales > Oleaceae > Fraxinus > Fraxinus platypoda. The sequence goes on along the minus strand of CAIGRT010196811.1, from coordinate 23,001 downwards.
GATTGAGATGGAGATTACTTATTCTGAAATAGATCAAAATCAAAGTGAATCCGAAAAGGAAGCTTGGTCTCAAAATCCTGTTCTTGCTTAACTATCAACTGACTAGAGATAGGAGTAGAAGAAACATGTTTCCTTCTACTAGAATCAACAACGATGATTTTGTGACCTTTTTATCTGTACTAGACTCTTTAAATTATGAACCTACTATTTTTGAAGAAGCTATTAACTGTAAAGAATCAAATTTTTGAAAAGAAGCCATGAAAGATGAAATGGACTCCTTGATTAAAAATAAAACTTGGATTCTTTTTAATAGGCCTAAAAATCAGAAAATAGTAGATTGTAAGTGGGTTTATAAAATTAAAGAAAGTGAGTCTAGTGTTGAAAACAAGAGATCTAAAGCTAGACTTGTGGCTAAAGAATTCACACAAAGAGAATGACAATGAAATATTCTTTCCAATTGCTAAATGTACCTCTATCAGAATTTTGCTTACCTTGACTGCTCATTTTAACTAGGAATCAGATCAGCTTGATGTTAAAACTGCTTTTTAAATAGTGATTTTGATGAAACAATATACACGAGTCAGCCAAAAGGGTTTTGAAGTTAAATCTAAACCTAGAAAAGGTATGTTTGTCAAAGAAATATCTTTATAACTTAAAACAAGCCCCTAGACAATGGTATAAGAAATTTAACTCATATATTCAATACTTAGGCTTTGTTAAGAGCAACGTTGATTCTTGTTTTTTCTACAAAGGTTCATGAGGACCTTAATCTATTTACTTGTTATTATATGTTGATGACATGCTTCTTGCTTGCTATGATAGATCTGAAATATATTTAATTAAATCCAAGTTGAAATGCGAGTTTTAAATGAAAGATCTAGGACAAGTTAAAAGAATTATGGGAATGGAAATTAAAAGAGATAGGAACAATTGTACTCTCTATGTGAATCAATGCTCTTATGTGAAAAAGGTACTTGAAGGGCTTTCTATGTTTGAATGCAAATCTATTTCATTGTCTATTACTAATCTCTTTAAATTGTTCACTCTCTAGTGAACAATCACCTAAAATTGATAAAACATTTTAAGAATGGAAAAATTACCTTATGTTAATATTGTTGGCTCTATTTTGTATCTTATAATATGCAGTAGACCTAACTTAGCTTATGGTATAAGTATTTTGAGCAGATTTATGGTAAGTGAAACTCACTGGCTTTCTATAAAATGGATGCTAAATTATTTGAAAGGTTCATCTCACTTAGGATTAAAGTTTAAAATATGTAATGAAGGTATAATTCTTATATTTTTACACTTTGTGATGGGTGCATTAGTTGGAATCCCAATTGCAAAATCTTGTAACCTTATCTTCAATAGAGGCAAAATATATTGTTGCCTTTGATGTTGTTATGGGATGACTTTGGTTAAAAGGATTGTTAAAAGAAATTGGTTTCATAAATGTAATGGTTACGGTATCTACGGATAATCAAAGTGTTATTCACTTTAGTAAAAATCATGTATACTATGATAGAACTAAACATGTTGATATAAGGTTTCATTTTGTAAGGAACATGGTTGAGAAAAGCTTAATTATCTTGGTAAAAATACCTACTGAATTCAATCCTCGGAACCAAGGTATTACCTTTGAATAAATTCAAAAGCTGCTTGAAGATTCTAAATATCACTTGAAAGCTAGTGTATTTAGAATATCAAGCTGTGTTATTTGAAATATTAATTTGATCATTAATATGATAGGCTAGTTGTTCTATTGTATTGGATGAATGATAAACCATATTACATATTTGTTTTAATTCAATACTAATGGTTTGGTTATTTCTTGATATCCTTGATTGATTTTGAATTCATATTGTATTATTTGATTGTTTGGCCATCAATTAGATATTTAGTTGTTTATTGTAGATTGGGATATCCAAAAAAAAACTTCTTTGTTGAAGTTCGTAAGAGTACGGAATCGTTAACAAGTAATAATAAAGTGACTTATGAATTATCGTCTTACAAGGAATAATGTTTAATCCTAGTTCATTAGTTACTACTAAATTCTAAATTCGATGTTCGTAACACAAAATAGGTGATTTTGTTGTTATTTATACTAATTCTAAACTAAGAAAGCAATAAAAAATGTTTTGTCAAATGTGCAAATGATTGTACTGGATCCTATTATCATTTATTTTAATTTTTTATTTGTAATCTAGTCAATTTCGTGTATTCGTGATAATCGATAAAACTAGTGTATTTAATTCTCTTTTTCAAGACAAATTAAGTTTATTCTAATCACGGCCCGGTTCTATTCCTAATCCGAATTCATATAACCAAAATGCATTAAATTGTAAATTATCTATGTGATTACATATGTGATAAAAATTATTCATAATCCTATCTACATATGTTAATTTTGCTACGTTTTATACTTATTGCGAGTCTCCTAACACTATAATAAACAACTAATTATCTAACCGATGGCCAAACAATCAAATGATGCAATATGAATGCAAAATCAATCAAGGAAATCAAGAAATAACTAAACTACTGGTCTTGAATTAAAACATATATGCAATGTGGTTCATCATTCATCCAATACAATAGAACAACTAGTCTGTCATTCTAATGATTAAATTATACAAGAAATATTGGAAAAATATTACCCAGAAAGAAGAAATAATAATCTGCCTTAATCTTGATAAATAGCCTTATTCTTCGCCTCCATAATAGGTAGAATATATAATTTTTAGATCTAAGGAAGGTTAGTGCTTGAAATGGACGGATTTGAGTATATATAGATGCCTAAAATCTTATTATCAAGTAGAGGTTGCAGGAAATTAGAAAATTAGATTTTTTCACCAGAATTGACCTATGCGGCCGTAAGGAAGACATCACAAACGGACCTGCTAGTCCTGAAGGGATAAATGCGACCGCAAGGCATATTGAAGCCAACTATCATTTTATGCCGTTTAGTCATTTGGACTTTCCTTCAATGCACTTTCATCCTTTTTTCTTGTAATCTCATTTTCTTAGCTTCCAATTGAATCCTTACTGTCTTCGAACTTCGTTTTATAGCCCGACTCAACTATTGCTCTATTGCATTTTAGTCCTCAAACTTTTTCTTTCGCCATTTTTCTTCAATTTTTAGTTCTTTCTTTCAATTCTTCATGCAGTCATCGAATTTTTATCTATTAAGCATAACATAACAAAACACAAATTAGAACATATTTTGTCAAAAGAACATTAAAATACTATAATTTAATGCCCCGAATAAGTGTAGAAAATACACGTATTCGTAGTATATTTAGAATATCAAGCCATGTTATTTAAAATGATAAATTAACTTCATTATTTTTTTGTTTTTATAGGTTGAGTAAGAGCAAATAAAACAAGTATGATGTCTAGAAACACTAAATTATGCCAAGAATAGCTTAGCACAATGGAAGTTAGGGAAAAATTCATATATGCCTAACAAAATATACTAATTCATTTTATACTATTAAACCCAATTAATAACCAAAAATGCTACAAAACTCCTTTGAAATTCCAAAAGTACTGTACAATGAACTTTCCTTTTTCTAATGTGTAACTGAAGAAATCAAAGGCATTCAAATCGGGTGGCTTCAATTCATATGGTTGAAATTATGGACATTTCAAATTCAAAATTACATTACTTGCTGCAACAATACTCAAATGTGAGGATAAATTACTCTTCACCGGTGGAATGTTTCATTGATAGGTGAATTGGTTGAAACATCTTCCAGGAAAAAAAATTCTTCAAAATAATTACAGGTTTACAATGTAATAATCATCAATATGAATATTGCATATTTGGGAAATCAAATTGAATCACTGTTTCTGAATCCCAAAAAATTTGGATCTGTTAAAAAAAATCTTGATTCTTGTCCAGTAGCAATGTAATTTTCATGATTTGTTTACATTAGTATCTGTAATTTCACCTATACCCAGTTAAGCATATGAATTTTAAGTTAATTATACGTCTAATTCCTTATTTCTCTTAAGAAATAGGAAAAATAATCCGACTCTCTCTCTTTTTTTTTGGTAATATCATATGGGACGAAACTCACCCACTTCGTATAAAAAAATTTGTATATGATGTAATGTGTAGGTGATTGCTCCTACTCTGGAAAATAGACGATCTTCTAACTTTTCGTTGCATTTATCTTTCACAAATCCAACAATTGAGGAGTTTGGATCGAGCATGGAGATATCACATTTAGTACCAGAAGAACGTGAAGATGAAAACTATGGTGTATTATCAGCGACTGGTGATGAATGTATTGCTGTGAATAAGATTTTCAAGGATAAAAACTTGTTGAAGAAGAGTATTGCATTATTTGCCACACAAAATAATTTTCGGTTCAGTGTGTACAAATCTGAAAACTGTAAATGTTTTACCACTAAAATGTAATTATGTAATGTAATGGTTTTTATATCTATTGAATTGCATGGATTTTTTAGTCATGGTGTCTTGGTTGTAATCAAGTGCTTATAACACGTGGTTCAACATCCGAGTATTAAACACTGGAGTTCTTGTTTATCTCCTTTTTTTCTTGGTTCCAGTTATGCAACAATGTTGTAAAACATCTTTACTGAATAAGAACTATCATTTTTTAGGCATGAGCATTATTTATCTACATTTTCCAAGGCCGCAGATGGAGGCATGCTTCAATTGCTTACAATCAAAATTATTGATGGACAAGAGTGTGTTCTCTTGGCAAAAACTATTGGACAATCAGTCTTCCACTTTGTTACAGATTTCACAAAGAATCAAGATACATTATCACATAGTGACCATGAGAATGTTTAAGCAACCCAACTATAACAAAACAATATAGATAATAACTAAAATATAATTTAAGGACATAACGTTGAAGAATCTACACAAAACGGATTCACCGAGTCATTCGGAACATGCAAAAATAGGAAAGATTACCCAAAACACAAATATGAAACTATGGTGGGATAAAACACCCATACTACTATTTCTCAGTAAGCACAACACATGGAGTTAAACTTCATCGTTGCTACGCAATAACGATGCCCTTCATCTTTCTATCCCACTCCATGCTCCGTGATACCAGATCGAAGTCAGTTTCATAATCTTCTATAACCTTCTCACAAACATGTTTGTACAGTTGAGATGCGAGGTGCATTCTTGTATTTTTTGCATCGAACGTATCTGCCATGACATCGAACTTTTGGTGGATAATGTATTCGGCAAACTTAATCATGTAAATATCGTAGTTGTGCCTGAAAAATGAATGTAGCAACAGGCAAAACTATCGAGGGACACATCAAAACAAACCCCCCTTAACTTATTATGAAAGACTTTCAGCATCAACATTGCCTATTTTTGGGTAGCATCAACCATAGTAACCCAGCTCCTGACATCCATTTTTAGCATCTTCTTGAACACAGATTTTTTAACTGCCCTGTGGTAATTAAATTTGCATGAATCTGATTCATTTCTAACTGGGTTCTGCATTTTGAAGCAAAAGCAAGTGTTGGGAGTATATTCGCTTTTTAACGCCAAAACAAACACTAAACCATATCTGAACTGCTTGAAAAAAATATAAGAATGTGAAAGTGTGGTTGTGACCTGTATATACTAAGCATACATCAATTAGCTCATTTACTCACCTGTAATTGTCCTGAGGTGTACCATCCTAAATCGTCACTGTAATGGGTTCGATACATTCCAAACGCCTGACGACTTTGGGCTGCCAGATATTCATATTGACCATCAGACATGGCAACATGTATGCAAATGCCTCCAGATGAGCGATGACCATCCATTAGACTTTGGGATGTAATCTATTTTTGAGACGAGTTTGTGTGAAGATGCCTAAAACCACCATTAGGGTTTATATACAGACTACAAAAATTCGTCTACGACTAAATCACAGTATGTAATACAGATTTATGATAGAACCTTCAACTGAGTTATGAAAATGGTGGGATCTTTGTGATTTTCAGACGGGATTATGAGATATTTCATGGGACGAAGCCGATCATCTAAGTATAAACAATGTTAATTTACGGGATGTGAAAACATTTTTTGGATTTTCCATTGATGTGATTCCAATTTGTGCCTAAAGATGAAGGAGGAGAAATTTGGGAATTATGGTCATAATTGGGGGTGAATTAAAGAGGCTTGTTTGGAGGAGTAATTTCAGCCATGGAATTATTTAATGGATGATAGAAGCAAGTTTGTACTTTTTATTTTTACTACACAAAATGCAGTATTTTTGGTTAAAAAATAATGTAGTAGTATAATTTGAATATATATTAAAAATAAGGTATCTGGTGAAATTTCCTCTTTCCTTATAGCAGCCACTATAACTCGGGCCATTCGTGTAAACGGGCTCCCATCGGGCTTCTTATGCCGATAGAAGGGAGTTGGGAAAATTAGGTTCATTACTGCCCAAAAGCAACAAAATTGAATAATACACTTAATTAATAAATTTCCATCAATCCGTTTAATTGACAGTAAATAATACGTACAAAAACGCCCAAAATTGATGAAAAGGAGTCATTTGCATAACCTCAAAATCCTATCCCTCACCGATGAAGATGAAGGCGATTCTGTCAAAAATGACTACGATTAATAGGAGACATCTGATTATATGCAAGGCAATCAATGAGGCCTCTCTTTCTCCTCCAATTATCTCCTTTAAGTTCCGATGTTTTATCTTTCCATTTATTTTCCTTGGCAATTCAAATCTCAAAAATTTGAGGATCCAGCTGAAGGAAAGGAAGCCCTGGTTGCGAAATTTAAGAAACTTTACGATGATTTGACTGCTGGTTTCCGCAACCTTGAGGATGAAACCCGATGATCAAAATATTGGGATTTGCTTGAGGTGAGTGAACTGGGTTATCATGTATTTTTGAGCTATTGTTTAGCCCATGTTCAATGTGGTTAGTGTAGCTATTTGTTATTTTGTATGTTTGTGGGAGCCATAGATTTTTGTTTATCGACGGTAATAAGAGGCGTTGACTGGGAATTATTTTTATTGGTTGTTCTTGACATTGAAATTTCAAATAATGTGTAGAATCTTGAGATGAGCAATGTGGCCTCTCTTTCTCCTGCAATTCTATCCAAGTGAAGCTTTTGCATTAGTATAAGTTCCATATGTGTGATAAACCTTAGCTGTTAAAGGCTATTTTGATGTGTGTGATAAACCTTAGCTGTTAAAGTCTATTTTGATGCCAATGTGGCCATTTTGGAGGCGGACGATGACGACGAACTATTGGAAAAAGTGAAGAGGGATATGAAAAAGATGATTGAAAGACAATGGGTTGTTGTTAAGACATCCACCAAGGAGATACATTAATTTCTTCCTTCGAATTATTTGATTATTGAATTTTGTTTTATAGAAATGTATTTTTTTTTTATAGATAGATAATTTTACGAATGATCTATCTAAGAATTACTGAAAATGTATTTTTTGCACAAGGTATTCTGTATTTTAATGTGTCATTTTTTTAAATTAGTCACTTTTTTTGGCGGACGATGACGACGAACTATTAGAGAAAGTGAAGAGGGATATGAAAAAGAGGATTGAAAGACAATGGGTTGTTGTTAAGACATCCACCAAGGAGATACATTAATTTCTTCCTTCGAATTATTTGATTATTGAATTTTGTTTTATAGAAATGTATTTTTTTTTTTATATAGATAGATAATTTTACGAATGATCTATCTAAAATGAAAATCAGAATCCTAATATTGATTAGGATTCTATAATGGCAAAGATAATTGGTGCAGAATTACTTATTTAAGAATCCAGTTACAATAACCATATTGTACAAGGTATACTGATATGCTTCGACCGGGCAAATAATAACTCAGTTGTGTTACATCAACATGAAAATTGCCAACGTTTTTAATGTGTTATTTTTTTAAATTAGTAAAATAAGAGTAAAAAGTGAAGTGAAAAGCGATTAACCCATATATTTATGGTTTCAATGAGAATTATAAATTGATCAAGTTACAAACTTCTAGAGGAAGTAAGATTTATTTAAGTATTCTCACAAGACTTAATAGTCATTAATAGTTATCTCGTAATTTTATAACATTGTTCATTTGATTACTCTTTGAACAAAAACCCTTTCGTTAAATATCTTGTTTGACAAGAACTTAGAGGGACAAATTCAAACAAAAGGCAAAAGAATATGATTAATTGTTAAAATTTTAGAGTATTATGAAAAAATGCTACCAAATTAAAACATTGTCATATAAGTCCAGTAGGACAAAATCTGGATGAAGAGAAAAGAGTATTGCTACTCCATTTGGTGATATCACTATAGATTATTGAGTCGATGCATTTTAGTCCCCAGAGTACCAATTTCTTGAATGTAGATGACGACAATACTTCTGTAAATAAGTTAGACATACTATCACTTGAAAAATTTGTTAAATATCGATGTCTGCTATTCTTCTTAAGCTCATGAATATAAAAGAATTTTGAAGAAATATGCTTTCTATCTCCTTTGATGTAGCTTCTTTTGAGTTGTGCAACACAAGNTAAATATCGATGTCTGCTATTCTTCTTAAGCTCATGAATATAAAAGAATTTTGAAGAAATATGCTTTCTATCTCCTTTGATGTAGCTTCTTTTGAGTTGTGCAACACAAGTTAGCATTATTTTCAAACAATACTATTTAACTTTTGTTGAAACTAATCCACATGATACTTGGATATGATAGATCATGTTCCTGAACCACTTACTTATTAGATTGCAATAATTTCACAATGATTTGACTATGTTGCTATCAAAGTTTGCTTTACAAATATTCAATATATAGTTGTTCCTCCATGTGTAAATACATATTATTTACAATGTTGTTTTATATAAATTAGAGATAACCTAACATGCTTATCCTACTTAAGAATATCCTAATTTTTGTGAATTAAACAATCTCGTGTCAACAATACCTCTTAGGCAGTGTCTTAAAAATCCCGCATATGTAGCACCTAGGCACTGCCTAGACACGAGGCACGAAATATCACGCTTTGACAATGAGCGCTATTGGCGCTTTATTAATTTATCTTTTTTTAAAGCCTTTTTATTTGACTTTAGTTTCAAGTTTTAAATGATTGTATCTGTCCAAAAATAAAAAATGAAACACGTTAGAAAATTTCAAACATAAGTCATCTAGATGGAAGTTGAAACTATAAAAAAATAGTCTTAACTTTTTCATTTTGAAAAATAAAAAATTATATAGTTGACTAATTATAGAAATTATTATGTAAATATAGTATCTTATAATTTTATATGTTGGGTATGTATTATTTTAATTATTAAATAATTTTGAAAATGATTTTAAAAATAAGAAAATATTTTTTATGTTTAGGCTCGTAAAGCTTGAAGCTTGACTTTCATAATTAGCCACACTTTACATTTTTAGAACATTGCTCTTAGGTAATAATGAATGTGTTTAACACCACTTCAATATCTTCTAATAGTTGGTGTATAGCTATATCTGATTGAGTTCAGTTTACAAGATAAGTTAATACGCCTATAGCACTTAAGTATGTAACTTTAGAACCCGAGATCTGTTTTCCCATCTTCGAGTGGGTGAAATTTATAGTTTTCACATCGCGATCAAATGAGCATAGGTGAAGCCAGTGATGTACTTTATCCATATAAAAACATTTTAATACTATTTTAGTATATGAAAATTGATGAACAAATAATCTTTCTTGAAAATATTCAATTTTCAATCCAAGACAAAAATCGATTTATTTCAAGTCTTTCATCTTAAATTCATTTTTCAAGTACAATTTTGTCGAGCGTTTCACGAGTTCCTGTTCGATAAATCATCAGAATAAACTAAATCAATTTTTTTTTTTTTTTACGAAAACACATGGACAAATATCTTCGTTTTTATAACCATCTTACAATAAATATTCTGTAAGGAAATTATCCAAATTTACATTGTTTTTATCCGTATAATGATCTTGTAGTTTGCCTTATGTTTATAAACTATAAATTGCCTCATGTTTTAGTATGTTTTTATCCCTATAAATTATGTTCGGAAAATATTTGTTGTACATAACTATTTACATAATGTTTTACATAATGATGAAGTGTCGAAATGGAAATGGTGAAGTTTTTTTATTAGATTTTGATCTAATTAAATATCGTCACATCATCTGTTGGTAAATCATTATATAAGTTGTTATATACATGTAACACAACCGTTTATATTTTTATACTTCTAACTTATGTTTGCCTCATGTTTATAGATTATTTATAAACAATAAAGTCATTTTTTATTTACACATCTCGAAAGAACCACAAGTACTATCAACTTATTCACCATTCATTTATATTTACTTATAATTTAATCCATTTTTAAATGTCCAATTTTAGCCATTTTTGCAGTACGGTGTATTTGATGGATATTATTGAAAAAATAATGTATTTTAAATAGTGATACGATGAGAGTCACTTTTGACTGACTAGGCCTTTTAAATGAATTTTGTTAATAATTATTGAGACCTTCAAACAAGCAGCCATTTCTTTTTCCCTTAATCATGTATAAACAATGTCGTTTCCTTGAGTAAAAATGAAGGGGTTGTTATCTTCGTATTTCAGTTTTTAATTTTAAGTTTTGAATTCATTTTGAGTTTTGAGTTTTCATTTTGAGATTGCTGAAAACGCGTTCTTTTGTCATTTTGAAAAATTGTTTTCAAAAATAAAAAAAAATAAAGTTTTGGCTTGATTTTAACTGAAAACAGCCAAAACGACTTTTTTGACGTTTTCCGTTTTCTTTGTAAATTTTAAACTCGTTTTTGGAAATTCGTTCCTGAAAATAGGTAAGTAACATGTTTTCAGTATTTTCGAAAACTGAAAATGGCCTGAAAACAGCAAAGAGAACATGCCCGAAATAATTTAAGAGCACTTTTCATAGGTTTCATTTTCTTAGTATATTTTGTAAGATTAATAAATAGTTCTCACTTATCAAGCACTCGTTGCTTGAAAGTAGAATTTTAGCAAAATAAAATAAAACCCAACACCTTAAAAAAAAGACCAAAGAGAGGCATAATTAACATTCACCTAATGTGGAATACAATAATTTCATTTTTCAAGTTGTTGTTTCTTGATCAGTTATCCTATGCTTCGATGCTGCCAATTCTTCCCCTAGCACTCTCATTGAATCAGAGACTTCTGCCTTGTATACATAAAACTTGATCATAACCAAAAAGAAAATGAAGTTCAAACAATTCAAGATGGCGAAGAACGCGTAGTAATAATCAAGGTGAGACGCGTTAAGGTTGTTCTGAATCCATCCGTGATGTCCATTCTCTTTTGTGACACGCGACACTGTTGAAAGAAGAAAGCTACTTATAAAATTCCCGGCTCCAAGACTCGTCATCGAGTAAGATGTCCCAAGACTCTTCATGCTTTCGGGTGCTTGATCGTAGAAAAACTCGATTTTCGCTACTTCAAGAAATGCATCAGCAGCTCCCATAAGTAGAAACTGAGGCAATAAAATGAAAATTGATAGAGGTACTTGTCCTCCATTTTCCACTAGGCCATGATCCTTTGCAACCCTAAGTCTATACCTTTCTGTCAATGAAGCAACCACCATAATCACAATATGGAAAATCATACCAATTCCCATTCTTTGCAAAAGGGTGATGCCCCTCGGGTTTTTCGTCCATTTTCGGATTATTTTTACGAAGAACTGGTCATATAGCACGACCGATATCAGCATGGATAGTGTAACAAATCCTGCTAAACTTGCTGGGGGAATATTGAATTTACCAACTACATGTCTGTTCAGTGTAGTGCCTTGTTTGACAAAAAGGGTATTTATTTGTGCAATCATTGTGCTTGGAATGAAGGTGGCTATTAAAATTGGGATCATTCTCAGCATTTGTTTTGTTTCCTCAACTTGAGTCACTGAACATAGCATCCAAGGACTAGTAGAATCAGTTTTTACACATGCTTTGTTGAGTAACCTGCATAAGTAAAATCATGAATTGAATTAAAAGCTAACTATAAATCAAGGGTTGACCTAATAAATCGTTTTTCATCACGGCATTAGATCCATCGCTATACTGATTAAAAACTTGGGCAATGTTAATCGGAAGACTAGGTTTATAGTCAAATATTGTTCAATATGCGGCTTGTCTAGACTGGATGAAATAATACACAAAGTTGGACCATAGTAGCTCTTAGAAGATTTTGTAACTGAATATTTTAAATAAAAAAATTAAAAAAGGGAGTGAAGGGCTATATAATCTAAAGTCTAATAATTGGTCACTGTTCAATGACTTGGCACAATGATTGACAATGGTGCAGTCAAATATGTGGTAATCACAATAAAAAGCTTTAAAGATAGTAGATATTTTCTTTTCCACTTTCTCAATGACTTTTGATCCAGCGGATATAGCAGATATTTAGACATGGCCCTACACTGCCCTACCCTACGCACCCAAAAATGGAAAAATCATTTTAGGTCCCCTTTCTGTCATTTTCAAATGTCTGAGTTGTGTGGAGGAAGATGTCAACGTGTGGATTAAAAAGTTGATAAAAGTTTTAGATCTCATGAAATATGTAATTGTAAATGAGTTTTAAGAAATGAGTGTCAAATCGGGACTAAATTTGGAGATGGTGTGACATGTTTAGTATTTTAGACTGAATAACTGAACTTGGGGTAAAAGAGTAATGAACAAACCTTAGGCTCGGTGTAGAATCGATCCGGTATTTCCCTTTCTTAGTGTACTCCTGTAAATCAAGCTCATACAGTTCTTTAGGGTCAGCTGGGACAATAACGTTCCACTTTCTTAAGGAAGCCACTATGGCTTTAGCCATTTTTGTAAATGGGCTTCCTGTGGGCTTCTTGTGCCTATAGAATTGGGTACCAGCCAAGAAAATCACAATCGATATCGCGAGGCCTGCAGTTGGAAGCCCATATCCAAGGGTCCAGCCCACATTATCTTGTATATAAACAAGAACAGTGTTGGCAAATAGTGTCCCAAGAAATATGCTAAACATCCACCAATTAAAGAAGGAAAGTTTTTGGTACTTCTCTTTCGGGTCAAACTCATCAAACTGGTCGGCCCCTATAGTCGAAATATTGGGCTTCGTACCACCAGTTCCCAGTGCTAGGGTGTAGAGTGCACCAAAGAATACAGCTACTTGCAGTGTATTGGGCTTTTGGCAGCTCGCTAGATTTGGATCCACACAGTGAGGGGGCTTTAGCCCATGTACTGATACGGCTAGGGTTAGCAGGGACATTCCCTGTCAACAGGTGAAAAAAATTGCATTTATTTCACAAGATTTGTTGAAATGGAAATTTAGAAATTTTAAATAAGACGACCAATTTTACAAAAATGTTCTATTCATAAATTATGTGGCATGCACGTGGTGAAAGGGATCCCAAATTAGTTGATTAGGGCATCGAGGATGTCAATTGGAGGCTTGGGCTTGGGCCATTCCACTAAACCTATCTTGACCAAATTTCCTCCCTCTATGTACATGAGTTCTTATTCACTAAAGGTGTGTAGTCTATCCTAGCCAAAATCCACCTCAACCATCTCTCTTGCACTCATTATCTCTCTCGACAGTTGACGTGACCATAGCTCCTACAGTGTGTTCTAGACCATGTTCAAAAAAACGTGAAAACGCGCCGTCTAGGCGCGACGCGCGTTCAAAACGCTTCGAATTCGGGAAATGTGTTAAAAATGCGTTTTCCATCTAAAAGGCGCGACTAATGCGCGCCTAGGCGCGCATTATCCCGCCTAATCCCCCTTTTTTTTTCTTTTTTTTTAAATCTATTTTTTTTTATGATATATTAAAAAATTTATTTATTTTATATAAACATATATTTAATGCCTTAAAAATACGAAGCGCATTATGACGCTTATTCTTCGCATTGACACGCCTAAACTTGTGATTCTTGATTCTCGGCCTCGACGCTTCACAACGCATTACGCATTTTAGAACACTGATTCTAGAGTGTAGCATGCGGTGATACCTAGGAGTTTGGGAAGGTGGCCGAGATTTTAGTGACCACTTGATCTCGCAAGAATTTTGAGATCAATTAATGTTGTTTAAATAATTGATAGGGAGAGTTGAACTTATTATTTTTAATTTGTAGTTATATTATCATGTCTAACTAAAATTTTATTTTCAAGAATTCACTTATTTAGTAATAAATGCAAATAATAATAATAATAATAAGTCAACCACTTGCATGATTCATTGCACGAGAAAAATAATAAGACACCAGTAGTTGACCGAAGTTTACACATGACATAACCTAGTTGGACAATTATATAACTTATGGATTATTAAAAGAATTTTGGCACACGAAATTATGGTCAAGTGGCTGATTTTTCTGAAGTAATATATTATATAAAAATTCCAAATTGGCCCTATGCTAATTTTTTTAGTAAGTATGACCAACTAGTCCTCCAACTTGCCTTATAAGACCAAAATCCAACTTCCAAGTCAACTTTTTGTGTGTATATATTCAAGCCCAAATACACAATTAATACATAATTACTTTGCGTGGAAATATAAGCCCAAAAAGGACTTGAGTCGATAGACTTTTTCATCGCTAAATCAATCTTTAAAGGGTATCAACACTATAATTAATTCTTGAACCCTAGCTACCGTATACATAGTGGCTTACCCTAATATAGTCGGGGCGGAGCCACGAGGGACGAGAAAAAATAAAACATTTATTGAGGTAATTCACATGCGTATATTAACGATCTTGATGATTAATTCACATGCGTATATCAGTTTATGCTTTTCGTATGTGTTTTTAAAGATGCACTCTCATGCACAAAGATTTTCAATTTATTTCATTTATCAATTAGGTTTGTTTGATAAGCAATCCTGAATGCATGTAATAATAAATGAAATTTGGAATTTTTTTTTTATACTCAATACTATTTATCTCAAAAGGTTTCATTGGTGTCCCTTTAAAACTCCAAAAATAAAAAGTCAAATGTACTATTCGATATTCCCGATGTGAATCGAGAATATATTATTGAAAAAACTATGGACCCCTCACAGGTAGCGAAAGCCAGCCTATTGCAAGATGGATGTTTCGCTTCGACCATCTCTCATTGTCTTTCATGATCCTTGAGAGTATTTTCAAATATATTTAATGCAATCATACCTAATAAAGGTGAAAAATATATTTGTAATCTAATAGCTTTCACTGTCTTTCTCTTTTCTTGAACATTAATCAATGTTTAATTAATAGATATATATTAGCCAAGCATCAGTCCAATTATATACTAAGACCCAAACATATTGAGACCATAACAAAATCTGATCAACCACTTGGTTCAATCAGGAACAAGGTGACCCAAGCACAGGTCCACCAATTGGCTTTTTTATTTGAATATTTCCATTCTTTTAATTAACCCCTCTTTTTTAATGTTCAAGTCTCGAGTTTAAAAACATGAATGTGATAAATAAGTGATACTATAGAAAGTAATCATCGTGCATAATTAACATGTTATGTGACGTACCATGAGATATATTGCCGAAGCAATAAGGAAAGTCCAATAACGGCCGAGAAGGGCATCGGCAACATATGCACCCAAAATAGGCGTCATCCAAACAGTGCCTACCCAATTGGTGACATTGTTAGCTGACTTAACTGTGCCCTGATGCAGTTTCTTGGTCAAGTAAATGATGAGATTGGAGGATATCCCATAATAGGCCATTCGCTCAAAAACTTCATAAACTGTACAAGACAAAAGTCATTTACTTCGGTCAACAATCGGATGCGACAATTAAATGGAAGTTGGTTGGAAAATAGCTGCAATGACATAAAGGTGTTAGTTTATATTTCGAACCTAACTTCACGTATATTGATTTTCTCCCAATTGGTTGAACCGTAGGTGCGATAATTTACTTCATTGGGCAAGGTCTTGGTTCACATCTAGGATGGTCCAGACAACGCAATTGTAATCTATGTTTAGATTCGTAAGTAGTAATAATTGCCTTAAAAAGACTTTTTTCACTTCGGGTTTTGTGAGGGGGAAACGAAGTAAGGAGTGAAGTGTTGAATTTAATGTGTGGTGCTTTCTTTGTGTCATTAGGGGTTCTTGGTTCTTCTAACTTTGTTATGGAAAAAATGGGCCACATGGCAATCTTTCCTTAGTTTTGGTTGGACGAGGTAGATAAGAAATTTTGGTTTTAGAGGAGGCCATATGTACGATTGATAGCTAATAAGCCAACCGACCATTTAATGAATTGTCTTTGCTCAAAATATCTCATTGACCTTGAGGTAAAAGTTAGTTCTAACTTCTAAACGTTAAGTTTTTCAGACGGGTCCCCACTCCCACCACTTTTTCTGGTAGTTGTTGGTGGTGGGAGGGGGGCAGTGGTGGCGCCCTTGGTGGTGGTAACTTGGAGGAGCCTATTTTAAAGAACAGAAAACCATATGATCGATGAACTACATGAAAAGGAACACAAGAAAATATACTGTTTTCAACTTAATCACTAGAAAAAACCAATAGGGCACAGAATTCTTTCTTTCGGGGGAGAAAGAGGTCTTAAGATCTCCTAAAACATGGGAAAACTTAGTATATATATGGCCATTCCAAGCAGTAAAAAGTAGCAAAATATAAGAGTACCACTAAGTAGTGGAAAGAGAGAGAGATTAGAGAGAGAGAGAGAGAGATATACCAACAACGAAAGAACAAGCAGTCCACCCTCCTCTCTTGGATCTAAGAATAGGGTTCCCTTTAAGATCCACAGTCCCATCTTGTGTGTACCGATCTTGCCCATTTTCTTCTTCCCCAGCCATTACACTATCAAGAAATGAGTATAATGCTCTTACTTGAGGAAGCTAGCAAAAGTGTAGTTGAAAGCTATCCTTTTATAGACTAGTGTTAGTTCTAGACCAATATCCACCTGTACAAGATAATACTTGGAGTAATGCTATTAGTCGGTACTAGCGTTGGTACTCACCAACCATTAGTCCAGGTAGAATAGCATTATTCAAATTTCTTGGTTTGGATATTCTTCTACTACACGTAGCAAATGTACAAGCAACTTGATTTTTTCTTCTGTTCAAGCCTTAATTTTTCTTTAATTTTTCGAGTATCGATGACTAATTAAAATAAAGGTTCAAAAAAAAAAAAAAAGGAAAACATACAAAAGTGAAAAATGTGATGACTCTTAATGGGTAAAGGACAAGAATGGCCTGCAAGTGGTTCATTACAAAACGAGATTAGCATATTCAAGTGCGTTATGGGCTATGGACCTGCGTTATTCAGGTCCTTTTCATTCTAGAGAGGAGAGAGATTGGAATTTAGAAACTATCTCAGTTCATTTTGTGGTTGGCATAGAATCTTAATGCCGAACTTGGTTTCACACTAGATTTTCGCACAGCACTAAAATGTACAGTTGAAAACTATTTGAGACAAAAATTTAAATGAATACACGTTGTTCTCACTAATAATTTAAATTTTCAGATTAAGTGATTCAATATTATGTCCCTATTCGGCGAAAATTAAATTAAAGATTTTAATTCAAGTCAACGGCAAAAATTAATTTTAACTACATGTTTTATAGAATCCACAACTTTTCAACTATATATTTCATTAACTTTTATCAAAATCTACTAAAAAACTTATTTTAATTCCCACCAAAGAGAGGCTATATTTGAACTAGATAAAATTATGCATGTGACATTTTCTAATATGCACATAAGAGAACATATTAAAAACAAGATTAATACATGTAACCTCTCTTCAATACCTTAAACTTCTAGAGGAATGCATGAATAATTAAACTTAGACAAGGAATCTCACTTTCTTTAAATAGTTTCAAAAACCACCAAAATATAAAAATAAAAAAATCTGTATAGTAGAAATCTCACCCCTTAATTCTCTCATGTTAGGGATAATTGCAGCAAAAGTCCCAAATATCTGAAACATTAGCAGACTTTTCTCAAACATTTGATTTGTTGCAGCCGTCACTCCTAACATTTCCAAATATTGTAGGTGAAGCCCTTTTGAGCTCGGCTCGTGTAGAAAACGAGCCACGAGCTCGGCTCGTGCGCATACAGGCCGAGCCGAGCCATCTCTACACCGACCACAGCCATCTCCACCTCCACCAATCACCTGTCGAGAACAACACAGTAGATCGGGTGTTTGCTGCCTCCTCCAGTAGACTATCTGATTCTCTTGATTTTTTCTGGTAGCTTCTACAATTGACTTCTGTTGGGCATTCATAGCACAATTATTGACAACGGATAGAAATTGTATTGCTTCCGACAGCAAAAGCATCTAACCCTTCTTCTCTGTCCTTTCTCAAACCTTTTAATCAGATTTTTGCTCTTTCTCTTCTTGATTATTCCTTTGACAAGATTTCTTGGACTCAAAAGTTTTGAAAAAATCATTATTTCTGTTGATTTTTGTGCCCACTTTTTCTACTCTGTTTATTACTTTTTCTAATCTGTTTATTTTGTTGTAAATATTAGAAAGATTCTTCTTACAGATATACACTCCATTTTAAGACATCATATCATTCACGCAATTTACGGGGTTCTATTTAGTTTACATTTCTAGAATCAAATCTTGGATTAAAGCTTGATTTTGATCAATTTGTTTCATTTTTTTTCTGGTTGCTTCTATTGTTCTTTACACTAAGAATCATGCACCCATTTTACCGAGTTGCGCATCCTGATGCCCCCTGGTAGATCGGGTGTTTGCTGCCATCGTCGGTAGACTCCCTGATTCTCTTGATTTTTTTGGTAGCTTCTAAGTTGACTTCTACTAGGCGTTCATAGTACAATTATTGGCAGCGGATGCGAAACTGTGTTGCTCCCTACAGGTGGAGGTGGAGGTGGAGGTGGAGGTGGATGTGGTAGTGTGAATTTTGGATTTGAGTGAGTGTGTGTGTGTGTGTGTTTTTTTTTTTAATTATTTAATTTTAATGTGATAAATGAAAAGTTACTCTTTTGTCCCTTTCTAAAATATTAAAAATGTTGTCAAAATTAAATTTTTAGTCAACTGATATAATTATGGATGGAAACTGTCCAAAATGGCTTCACCTGCAACATTTGAAAATGTTAGGAGTGACGGCTGCAACAAATCAAATGTTTGGGGAAAAGTCTGTTAATTTCAAAGGTTTGGAGCTTTTGCTGCAATTATCCATTTATGATAAAATAGTCAAATACAATTTCTTTTATAGATATTCTATGTCTTAGCACATTTTCAACTTGCGGTCACATGAAATTTAAATAGACGAGAATATCGGCAATAAACTGAAATCTTCTAAGTAATGCTATTTATCATCATCATAATGGAATATCGGTGATGTGGCAAATTTATTATCCCCCATATTTCTCTGTCTCTTCTCCCTCTCTCTTTCATAAAAATAGAACTGCTCAATCTCATTATTCTACATAAATTGTCACATCATCGATAAGTTATCATCATAATGATAAATAGCATTATTCTTTCGATAAATTTAACATAGAGTACAATAATCACCTTTCTTACTTTTTGATTTATTACTATTATTGTTCTGCCGAAATACATTTCACATTTCTAAATAAAAAGTGGACCAAAAATAAATAAAAATGAAACAGCACTTCTATCGAATCCTATTCCCATAATCAATATTCTGCTTTATCCTATAATAATAACATTAATTAAGTATTATGCGTTTGAACATAAGATGTAATCGCTAGACAAGGAATCCCTTCTATTCGGTCCAAATTAGAGTGATTTTAGAAAATAAAATACTATTTTAAACACAATAAATGCTTAGTCAATGCTTCTAGAATTTATTTTATTTTTTAAATCCAAATGGGAACTAAGATATTAAAGGGAGTTTGAATTCTTGACTTCTATTGGTGTAAGTTGATGTGAAGAGTTTAATCCAATTGCTCTAATTTGGATCGACAGTGACATGCCAGCACGTTTAAACGACTAAGCCAATATTTGGTAGGGATTGAAATTTAAAGTTTAATATAAGTTTAACAATTAATTTTAATTATATATTTCATGGAACCCATAATTTTCAACCATATAATTAATCAACTTTTATCAAAATTTACTAAAAATATAATTTTAATCCCCACCAAATAGGAGCCAAATAGTAAATATCGTATGCTAGTGATGAAGGGGCACACCTTAAAGTGTTCCTTCCCATCCTTAAAAACATTGGTATAAGAATTAGTGATTGTCGTTCCTTGATCTTTATTGCTCAATTTGAGAATGTCAGTTAATGCATTTCACTTATTGAAGGGGGTTCAATGGTAGGTCTGCCGAAGACACCTTGTGGTGTTTTGTAGTTCATATAGAATGAAGATGATGAGTCGTCTATGAATTTTCCTTCATTTTCTGTGTTGTCGCATTTTGCTCAAAGTTTCGAGTAGATCCCATCCATCAAGTTGTTTTGCAAGGCCCAATTTGATCCTCTTCCCCATAGACTGGACGAACCCCTGGGAGAGCCACCAACTGGCCTAAATTCAACCTTCGTCCATGTACAATGATCCATATTACATCTATTCAATTGCTTATTCTATTTTATCTACGTTCTTGACAACCATCGTTGTAGAGTCTTTTAGTGATATCTTTCATACTAGGACCTTTTAAACACGAGCACTTAATAATGCACAAAGATAAGTCATGTTTGGATAAACTTATTTGTAATTTATAATTTTTATTCAAAGTTAAACATTAATTTTAAATATTCATTCAAAATTACTACTCATTTATAATCCACAAATTTAGTGAGATCCACCACTTCTCCTCATTATATGTTACAAATAATTTTGCTTATATCGACGAGAAATTTTTATTTTAACAACAAAATCTTTAACTTGAAACAATTAAAAAAACTAAAAAGGTACTTTTCACAATTTTTTAGTTAAAAGTGGAATTCTTTCAACTTTCCTCTCATGCTTGCATTATTTTAGATTTAACTAGGAAACCTAGTCAAAATCATGATTATATTCAAGAGAAATCTTCAATAGTAGAGATTCCACTAGGGGAAATAGAAAAAGCAAATCACAGAGTTTTTACCTAGTTTGGCTAATCCGCTTACTGCTAAGTTGTTTACTAGAGATATTTTAATGGGAAACCTCTCACGTGCTGCGCCCGCATGATTAAAAAATTCAAAAAAAAAAAAAAAGTGGACCCTCCATTGTGAGTGTCGATCAACCTGTATGTCAACCATTTGATTGTACAAATAGCATGATTGTATTTTAATTACGACTTTTCATAACATATTTGGTACGTTTAATTAGACATATTAAAAATAACTATTTTACATATTTTTCTACCTTGACCTTATCGAGTGTTGTACCTAACATACTCATAAAAAACAATTAATTTAATATTTGTTAAAAGATGGAAAAGAAATAATAAATGTGTCTTTCTTTAGTTTCTAGATGATATATTGGCACAAAGCTATACGCAAGTTTTTCTACATAATCCGGAATAAGTTCTTAACTTATATACATCTAATGAATCTAATATATTGTACTATCATTGAATAATGGCATCTTACAAAAGACCAATCATCTTTAATCCTATGGATTTTAATATCAAAGTCATGCCGTTCATACTATAATACATACAAAGATAAAAATATAATTTTTATAAAGCTCGCTTTCGAGAAGATAGTTATTCCCATCACGATTGTAATACCATTTTAATATGAAACGAGGATTGTATGGTCGAAATTATAGTCAAATATTTAAGTGAACGAGTAATTATAATTCATAAAACTAATACTTAAGACTCGGGATTGAGTATGAACTACGTTTTTCAACTTCGAATATAGACCAATCTTGTGGTATAATATTAATGATCCGGTGGTCCTTCAACCTTATATTGTCAATCCTGTCGATATTTATAGAAGATAAAGTTTCAACTTTGATGTCTACGTCAATGCATAGTGCTTGTGACTAAAGTTTGAATACTTCAGCAAGATTCAAACTTTGCGTCCGTTGAATAGCAAGTCACAGCATTTTTTTTTTCTATGGATTCCTTTTGGCATAGTCATAGATACAAATAGTTCTCCTGTGTGTGTCTTTTTAGCTTGGTTCAATATACCAATCAATCAACATCTTATCAACTACTTCGACTCGATTATAATAAAGTCAAACTTATTTATCACATGAAAATAATAACATATTTTGGTTTTCTTGAGTTGATATTGCTAGTAAATATGTAATTGATAATAAGTCGATATATACAAAAAAAAAAAAAAAAGTTAAATTGTAATATGGATGTCAATTGTTGAAAAATGCGAACAAAGTCTCGTATCTATTTGACATTGAGTAGATACAAATGGGTTTATAATGATTGGAATATCCTAACTAATAGGCTAACATTTTGAGATGAAGTCTTAATTTCCAAATAGTCATATTAGAGTTAGGTCCCAACTTAGCCAATTGTCAAATCAAATTGACAATTATTTTTACTGCACTATAAAATATCACTCATTTGGAATTAGATGTGGCAATCGAGTCGAGCGGCTCATCGGTTCGCCCACTCGGCTCGTACTGTAGCAGCCCACGAGCCGCTCCGGCTCATCAAAAAACGAGCCCGAGCGGGCTAGCTTCCTAGACAAGCCGAGCCGCTCGTCTACGAGCCGAGCGTCTCGTGGGCTCGTCGAATTTATATATATAAAAAATAAAAAATAAAAATTTTCAGTGACCAGAACGGTCACTGAATTTAATTCAATGACCGTTCTGGTCATTGAAATAAATTCAGTGATCGAAACGGTCACTGAATTTATTTCAGTGACCAAAACGGTCACTGAAATTTTATTTTTATTTTTTTTTTCATTTTTTTCTCTATAAATATCCACCCCCTAATCAACATTTTTTTCCCACCAATCCTCTCATTCTCTACTATACCCTCTACAATTTACAAATTATCAACATTCAACAATTTACAAATTATCAATTCATTTCATTATATTATCATCTTCATCTCCTACAATTTTTTTACATTATCATCTTAATTTT
>CAIGRT010196807.1:0-15332 GCA_903798405.1 Fraxinus platypoda | reverse complement strand
GTCTTTTCAGCCTTAGAAGGCTATTATGGTGAATGGTAAAAATTTTTGGGCAAAGTGGAAAATGGCTAATCTGACCTGGGCATTTTGAAAAGTACCCCAGAAGAAATGGAGGACTGTGTTGGGAGGAGGCAGTCAGATCCATGACCATCTGTGTGTGTGAAATTGTTTTTGGGTCTTGAGAGTGAAATTTGTTTCAGGTCGGATCAGCTTTAATATGGGGTTGTGAATTAAAACCTACAATCCGAACCGACATGTTTATTAAGGTTTGTTAACTGACTCGACTTAACTCGTAACAATTATACTACTTGTACAAATGTGATTTACGAAAGTGTGTTGACAAAATGATGTGGCAAAATTTAGGTCATTGATTTCAAAAACTATTTTTTAAATCATTGGTCAAGATGTTGTTAACACGTATTTTGTAACCTAACTTTATACAAGTAGCATGACTCAACTCGTGAAGAGGTAAAAATTGAATAAAACAGACCTGACTCAACTTGGATGGGATGTTTATCGGGTTTCGATATTTCTGATTGTAATGGAACTCAACAAGATAGAAATGGGATAAAGAAGTCACCTTAATTTGACCAAACACTGTGGATGTCTTGTTTTTTTTAATAAAATTATTTCCACTCGACAAAAAAGGAAGAAATAAAATAAGACCATAAGAAAGTCGTTAAAGACTTCAAGAACCAACTTCTAGAATTTGGTCTTCAAGTAATTAATTTATTAAAGCGGAGCCGTCAACTTTATCAATCAATCATTTATGTAGAGGTCTTATAATATGTAGAGGAAGAGTGTCTTGATTTTGAGTTAGGTTGTTATTGGTAACACATCAATCAGTGTATTGACTTTCTTAATAAAAATTCGTTACAAATTAAACTTTAATCTTTACCCCTTTCACCTCGTCTTCCTTCATTCGTGAAACATATCCTTTAATGGTTAGTACATTATGTGAACTTGGAGCTCCCAAGAAAGCAACCTTAGAGGAGAAAGGCTCGCACTCGTGCTTGACGAGTGAAATATGACAACTTGAATTTTACTTTTTGTTTGAAAAACTAAAATTATTAAGAAAATATCTTTCAAATTCATATTTCAAAATTTTATTATTTTAAAACCATAATTAAACATTCTGTTATATAGGAATAAGGCGTTTAAGAATGTGTTTTCATTTTATAAGGATTAAAATCACTTATTTTGAGGGAATGATGAATTTTACTACATAATTGAAAGGTCATGATGAATTATGCTAAATAAAAGATTGACGGGAGATGTGTCATATTTCAAAAAGATGAGGGTCTGAAGTGCAAATTTCCCTTTCAAAATGCATTGTATTTACTATTAGGATTAAACCACTTGACTTGGATGACAAGATGTGAAATTATCAAATTAATCATTTCAATGAATTTTTTTTGCGGGTTTTCCTTTGTACAGAAAATCCTGTCTCACGTGAGGTGGGTCTCGCGTGGGATCCACCTCAATAAAAATGTTAAAAAAAAATTATAAAAAACTATCCACCCACGTGTCACTTTTCGGTGGGGTTCACCTCTACATGCATCATTTTGCACAGCAAATTCCTCGTACTCGTGGTAGTAAGTATCAACCATTCACCTTTCTTACTTTTCCAATCTCACATTCTTAAAAAAGAAAAAAAAACACTCTTCCAAAAATGGCCAAACGGGCGCTACGGGAATTTCGTGCATTTTTGCATTTATTTCAATAGATTTTGTTCACAATTGAAGTGTTTTTCCTGCAATTACTGCCTTTGTTAATTTTTCAGTACTACTACTACGATGCAATCGGGTGAGATGATATCCTTGGTTCCTTATTTTAGTTTTATAACTCCGTTGATTTGATTATTATCTGTAACTCAAGTGTTATTTGCAGCAAAAAATATATATGTATGGTGTTATATTACTTAAATTCCGTGCCGTTAATAACTTCTATTATTATTGGGTGTTAAATTGATTGTGATCCTGAAGCACTACCCTTTTTGTTTGTTTGTTGTAATTCTAGTGTTTTTCTTCTTTATTGTTAACAAGAAATGCTTGTGAAAAATGGAAACCGTGTACATATAGAGTTTAAGTTGCTCAAATTTGAAGGACAGTTCGGAAACTTGGGGTGGTCTCTTGCTTTGTTAAGAATCTATGTCAGCAGTATAGCTCAAGAGTTCAGAGTTGATGGTTTTAGAATCCAAAACAAAAAAGTTGTTAATTAGATAGATTGGAGAAAATATAGACTGATGGAGATGCAGATAGATCATAAAGGTTTAACTTTTGATCGGGAGGTTCTGGGCTTCATAAAAGCCATTGAGGGGCCTTAAACTGATTTCTGGTGTGTTCATTTCTTAGCCAAATGGTTAACAAAGAGTGTGTTAGATAGATGTTCCACCTTGAAATTTGCAGTTTGAACTTTTCGAAGCAGGTTGCATACTCAGGTATATTGTCTGTTTTAGATAGTGTCTATTTTAGCCACACAATATAGCCCTTGTTTGAAAGAAAAATGCATTTTTGAATAGTGATTTTGGGATAATTACGTGGTTAAAAATTAAGAATTTTTTTTTTTATTTACGTGTAATATTATTTTATTAAAAAAATATATCGGTGAGTTTTGAAAAAATGAATTTTCAAAAACAATGGGATTCAAACAACCCCGTGGTATAATCAATGTCAGAAATTTGAAGAGACTGTGTCTTTTTTCTTCTTCCGACTCTCACCAGTATTCATTTAAGGATTTTGCTGAAGTGCCCCGAAGTTTGACATAGAGGTTGACACCGCCCTCACATTTGCTAGTGGGTCCCGACCTGAATAAAAAAATACTGACCTCCCATGTGTGTGTATTTGGTCATCCTTTATGTCATCTATTATGTTTGTGTAGCAAGATCCATTCATTTAAGGATGGACACTTGACAAAAAAACCATCTGGCACGTTTCCTTCCTTTTCTAATGTGACACATTTTTCAAAGGAGTACACTTTTTGCCAATTGTTCCGATCATTTATATGTTCCGGGAAATGCAGTTTTCCACGACGATTCTTCTTTTGATATGCTAGTGGCGCCATGGATAAATAGAGTTATGGTTATGTAATCATTCTCTGAGTTTCAGGACATGATATCAATTATCTGTTTCGGGAAGCTCAAATTCGGTGGCTAAAGCCAGTCGAGGTGCTTTTCATGCTTCAGAATCATGAGGAGCACCAGATCACCCACGAAGTCCCTCATATGCCAGCTAGTAATGTTCATATTCTTCTCTCTCATTTTTGTGCAACCCTTTACACAATCTTTATTTTATTTCCACGAACTTAAAACAGGTGGATCTTTGTTTCTATTCAATAAAAGAGTCCTAAAATTTTTTCGGAAAGACGGTCATAGTTGGCGTAGAAGGAAAGATCAGAAGGCTACTGTTGAATCACACGAACGACTTAAGGTTGTTATTCTCATATTGCCTCTACGTCTTTTGGAACTACCGATAAACAAAATAATCAAAAGTCATTCTGAATTTCTAGCTCTTATTGTTGCTGATACACTTCGATAAAATTATTTCTCTTATGGAGGAATTATAACAGTTCCAGAACATATGTGCGAAAGGTAAGGATTTTTCTTCAAGGCATAAGTTTTATGATAATGTGTGCTCCAGCCTTTCCACGTTTCTATGGCCATCATCATAACCTAAGTGACAATATGTCATTGACAAGATTCATCTCAAGTGTTTCCATTATCATCTCGCCTTGTTTAGAGTTTTGTGGAGTTTAATAATGTCATTTCATTTAATCTTAATTTGATAAATGACATTATTCCTACGTTAGGTTGGAAATGCTGAAGTCCTAAATTGTTATTATGCTGGTGGACAGCAGAACCCTAGCTTTCGGAGACGCAGCTACTGGATGTTGGACCCGTGAGTTTGGACATTTATTCTCAGATAAAAGTGGGCTGTAAAGTTAATTTGGACCATTTTCCTTTCCAACTCTTATGATGCTTTCTTTTAATTAATGTATTCTTGGGTTTGAGCAGGGCCTACGAGCACATTGTTCTTGTTCACTACAGAGATACTGGGGTGATGAGTCTTCCTTTTTTCTGTTTCTTTTTCTTACTGTAATCTATAGTAATTGAAATGCCTAAGTGACACCCGTACCCATACGGTTCTGTTTTGAACTTTTATTTTTTATTGTTTTGTCTTCTACTTAGTAGAACTCACAGCTTTTTCACGATAGCTGCAGTGTCTTACCTGACAGCTTTAAGCAAAATTGCTATTCTGGCCATGCTTCCTACTGATGCAGCAGAAATTACTTTTCTTCATGTTAAAATCTTGTACAAGGGAGCAAAGTTGATCTTTATCCAATATCAATCTTTGTGGTTGGCACTGAGCAATTTGTTCGAAGTCCACAACGCACATGCAAAATTTTCGTGTTGGTGTATTACTCCATTTAGTTCCTGTAGATGATAATTGGAAGTGTGAACCATGTTTACTTCCATGCACAATGACTGTAACTAACAAGAGCCTTCATATTTATATTTGTATAACTTGAGCAGTAAGATATCACGTCCAATTTTTTTGAGTTATAGGGAACCCAGAATGCTAGATTGACATCACAGTCCTCGCCATTATCTTCTTCTATCCTCAATCAAAGTCCGACCTCTTTTGCAACTCAGCAGCCAGACTCCGTTTTCATTGGTGAATCAAATGAACCAAATCAGAGTCAGCCTAGTCTTGGATCTGTGGAAACTGGTTCACATGAAATCATCAAGATTCATGGGATAAATCCATCAGACATTATAGAGAAAACGAAGGTTAATAGTTCATTGGAGTCTGATTTAAGTGATGCACCGCGACAAATTGAACAGAATTTAAGTTTAAATGATGACGTGGAGAAAGAATTTAACACAATCTACATTGAGAATGAGGGCTCAATTGATTTAGAAAATGTGCTACTTGCTTATGACTTGTCTGCTCAAACTCCTGATCATTCAGAGAATCTTCTTTCACAAAGACACTCAGGTGTATCTCATTTCCCTGTTATTTATTTAATTAAAGGGTCGTCCACGAGTAACTCTCTATGTTATCAAAACGGCTGCTAATGGGGTATGACTTTCAGGTGACAGGATGGAACATCCTCATCAACTCCCAGGGCCTGAAGTCAATATTTGGGGAGAGATGCTCGGTAGCTCTAAGAGTTTGCTTGATGTTGAAACACAAGAAAAATATGAGCACAACTTGAACGAAAATGTGAGAAGAGTATAATTTACTTGACATTTCATCTCGGTAGCTCTAAGAGTTTGCTTGATGTTGAAACACAAGAAAAATATGAGCACAAATTGAACGAAAATGTGAGAAGAGTATTATTTACTTGTCATTTCATCTCCAACTTGACAATGTCCTTCCTTTAGTTTGATGACTATTAGTCGTTTTTATGATTCTATGATAAAACGTGTTGCATGAGGTAAAAAGTTTCTCCATTTTCCATGCAGTGTCAAGAACACCCTCCCTTTTACTATTTTTGATCGGTAAAAATTAACGTTTTTGAAATAGCATTTTAATTCAATTTGTCCCCTGTAGGCATTTAAACTCATCTCTACACGGATTCTTTTGGAAAAGCCAATTCTGATTTAAATTCCATTTTTTTTTTCATTTATGTCATCTTTATTGGGGTGTAGTTTTAGTCAAGGTAGGAGTGCATGCGAGAGGCAGTAAATGTTGGGGATTACCAAGAAACTGAAGATTCAAGATTCAACACTTTTGCCAGTCATTCATGGGGAAGTGGAAATTTAAGATAATGATACTTACATTGCATAGATTGGTTGGTCTTGTAAAGGGATGCATATGAGATTTCGTATGATTGAAATTAGTATGACAAAAGGGGAAATGTTAGCGAACTTCAATGGGACTAGGAATTCTATATCACTGAAATGTTGGCTATAAAGAACTAACGTACACATTCATTGAGTGAAACTGAGATAAGAATTATAAATATGAATCTACAGTAAAACTAGATGGGATGGGTTAAGAATCAGCATATTCATAATATAGTAAGCAGTGTTTTCCAAAGGGCTTAAGGCTTATGCCTTCAGGCGCTCCTTGTGCAATGTTCACTAGGAACCTCAAAGCTTATGATTTCAGGGTTTAAGCCTTGACATAGTCGTACCAAAAACTGAATTGTATGAAGATTTTCTATAATGAGATTTAGGCCTTCACAAAAACGTGTAACATATTTTTGAGTATCAAAGATACTTTGCTGTATAGGTTCTTGGCATGATTTTCTAATAAACTGTGATCCATGTTCTGTGTGGCTATGAATATCTTGGTTTCTGTTATTTCCCTTCTTTTCTATGCCCTGATTTTAATATATTCAGCGCTTTCCAAAAGGAAAAAGATATAGGCTTAAAAATATTGAGATAGTTGAAAGAACGAATGTATGAATTGGCGTGATAATTGCTTGTTTATTTGATTGTAGTAGTTAAAAAATGCAATTAGAAACTTCATAGTGCAAATGAACACTAATATGATCAAATTAATAGGTAATAAATTCACATAATTATAGAAGAAACACGCCCTGCATTCTTTTATTCTTATTGAACAGATACATGATGCAGAAGTATATAGAATTAACTTGAATCACAATAGCAATATTTTTTTGGCATTTAACATTTCAGGCTAGAAATTGGAAACCTTGATGTTTCTGTTATGTTAACATAGTCACGCTTACCACAGGATATGCTACTCAATCCATCTCCAAATGAGGCAGTAAGGGAGCAGGAAAGTTATAATTGGCTAAATTTTGATGGACTAGGTTATGCCCAAGACTGTAAGTTTTTCTCAAGGAATACTTTTCAATCAGAAAGACTCTTGGGTTTTTAAAGTACCATGACAATTCTTTTATATTGCCAGCTTCTATGATGTTTACCCAAGAAGTAGAGTCTATCAAAATTCCTGCATATTCTCCTTCAGTGAATACTGATGGTTCCAATCTGGACTGCTATCCACCATTTTTTGACCAAAGTCAGATTGGAATCACTCTTGAAGACAATTTCAGTTTGACCATTTCCCAAAAGCAGAAGTTCACAATACGTGAGATATCTCCAGAGTGGTGTTATTCCTCTGATGCTGCCAAGGTACATTTCTTGAAACTCAAATTTATATTAGAAGCTATTTCATGAATCATGGCATATTTGTATTTGATATTATACAAGCTAGCAAACCGTTTATGGCTTATAAAGCAAACGAGTACTTTCAATACGTTTTGGAAAATAAGGTCGATTACCTGCAGATTCGAGGAGTAATATGCATGTATTTTGGGTTCGTCTCATATTTGTATGTCTTCCAAAGGATGTTAAATGTTGTAGTTGTTGATTGTTCTTGTGTGAGGCAGTGGAAATCTGACCACATTTCTCTTAGCTGATTTATTTTTTCACTTTGGAGATGATATAAGATAGCTGATTCATTACTTTCTGGTTAGTTGTTCAATGCATCCATTTTTTATTTTTATTTCTTTTCTGCTCAGCTCAAAGCGCCTTAGATGATCTGTGACTTTCCACCCTGCAGATGTTCTTATTTGGTTAATCAAAATTTTTTCCAACTTATTTTCTGCTTAGTAAGTTTCTTATTTCCAGTCGTTTCTTGTTGCATAGAGCTCTCTATCTCACAAGTGTAGAAATTGTTCTCATTTAAAGAATCAAAACGAAGTTTATTAATTTTCTAGAAGAGTCTACGAATATTGACCTGAAAAGAACATAACATATTTTAGACTAATCTAAGGTAGAGTAGAAAGTTGCGTCAGTCCAACCACGTGGCAATGATTTCATAAAAAAACATTGGGGGATATCTTTTGGCTTTTTGAAAGATGAATTACTGTTGAAGCCTTTGTCTCTAGAGAGCAAAATGTTTCCTTAGTCAAGAATACGTAATAAGATAAAATGTAGAATAAATGGAAAATTACCAGAAACTCCTCCACTTCCATCCATCTCTGGCACTCTATGCCGGTAAGTATTTTTTTTATATATGTGAAATTAACTACTTTGTTAAACTTAAATCGAACTTCATGTGATCGTATATTCTCCAGTTTTGTTTAATGACTACAATATTCGCTTGCCTATTTAGGTGTACTCATTACTTTATTTCATCTGTTTTCTTTGCTTTATGTTGGTGCATGTTGGCCAGTGATTGTGATTTTCTGTTCGAATTCATTGTTTTAGGTGCGAAGATTAGATTGTAAAGGACCCTTAAAGAAAAATGAGGGGGAACAGTGTACAAACTAACCAAAAGTTGAATGGTTGAAACTTTTCTAGTTGAAAACTCTTTCACGGACCGCTTTTGCACAATAAACATGCTGGCTTTAAGCTATCTTTCTCCAAAATTTCCCTTGGATGTAGAAATGTGCCACTCTTTTGACTCGGCTGGATAGCAGTATACAACCTAGGAATTCAACTTCCCATCTCAATGTGTTACAATTCATGGATTGGAATGCTTATGATCATCCTGGATTTCCCTGAAATCTAGGCATTATGACATGAATCAGACAATATGAATATGTGATTGTTGAATTTTCTTTTGAGTTTGTCAAGTCACCACTGATTTTTGAAAATGGCTCTTCAAGGTTCAAACTCTACTTTGCAGGTTGTCATTATTGGGTCTTTCCTCTGCAGTCCGTCGGAGTGTGCATGGGCTTGTATGTTTGGTGACATTGAAGTTCCTGTCCAGATCATTCAACAAGGTGTTATCCGCTGCAATGTTCCTCCTAGCTTGCCTGGAAAAGTCGCTCTTTGCATTACTTCAGGACATCGGGAGTCCTGCAGTGAAGTTAGGGAATTCGAATATCGTGCTAAGCCTAGTGTTTGCACACAGAGTAACATCACTGAAACAGGGACTAGAAAGAGTCCAGAAGAACTCTTGTTGCTTGTCCGATTTGTGCAGATGCTTCTCTCGTATCCATTAGTACAAAAAGGAGATGACCCTGAATCTAGAATTGATTTGTTGAGCAAGTCCAAAAAGGCCGAACCCTCACGGAGCCAAATCATTGATACTCTTTCAGTTTTGACTTCTACATCATCAAACACTAAGGAATGGCTTCTACAGGAACTTCTGAAAGACAAGTTGGAACTATGGCTTTCTTCTAGATTACGAGAGAATAATCAGCTGGACTCTTCTTTATCTAAGAAAGAACAAGGGATCATACACATGGTTGCTGGATTGGGATTTGAGTGGGTGCTACAGCCAATTCTCAATTCTGGCGTCAATGTAAATTTTCGTGATATCAATGGGTGGACTGCACTTCATTGGGCCGCATATTTTGGGAGGTAAGCCTTATTTTATTTTTCCATTTTCATGGATATCTGTCAGTTTCATGACATTTGGCACTTTTACACAATGAATTGCATTCAACTCTTGTTTGGAATATTTTTGTAACTCAAACTATTATTTTGAAAAATACAAAGGAATTTCTTGAATTACATTGTAAAAGGTGAAGGAAATGTAGCTCCAACTTCTGATGTCTTCAACTCCTCAGTAGAATTCAACCTGAATTAAGTTAGACTTTTCTTCTCTTCACTACCAAATGGGATTAGTAACCCACGTTTTAGAGTATTAAGGTTGAGGTATTGTTATTGCATAACCAATCAGCACAAATATACGTATCAGTTATCGCTAATTTTGTTCAGTTTGGTCGATTTTGTGAACAGAAGGGGAGGAAAAAAATGAATCTCTTGCTTTTTATGCTAGTGCCACCAATGGAAGACCTTCTCTAGTAAATTGTATTTATTATTGTTGGAAAGCATGATTTACTTAAAATGTTATATTTATAACAGGGAAAAATTTGTTGCCGCTCTCATAGCATGTGGTGCATCTGCTGGAGCAGTTACGGATCCTAATTCACAGGACCCAACTGGTAAAACTCCGGCAGCCATTGCTGCTGCAAGTGAGCATAGGGGACTTGCAGGTTATCTTTCAGAAATGGCACTAACTGGCCATCTCTCATCCCTCACACTGGAAGAAAGTCAGCTATCTAAAGGATCTGCAGCTCTGGAAGCAGAAAGAACAGTGAATAGTATATCAAGTACAAGCTCCTTTATCAATGAAGATCAGGACTCTCTGAAGTACACCTTAGCTGCAGTCCGGAATGCCTCTCAGGCAGCTGCACGTATTCAATCTGCATTTCGTGCACATTCTTTTCGGAAAAGGCAGCAGAGAGAAGCTACAGTTTTCATTGCTGATGCTAGTGGAGATGAGTACAGTGTATTATCAAATGACATCCAGGGTCTTTCAGCAGCATCAAAAGCGGTATTTCGCAATACACGTGACTACAACTCGGCTGCTCTGTCTATTCAGAAGAAATATCGAGGCTGGAAAGGGCAGAAGAATTTCCTTGCATTTCGCCAGAAAGTAGTGAAGATACAGGTGCATCACTTTTTCCCAAGCATATTACTTGCATACAATAAGACACTGAATTTTTTAGCTTTCCGGTGTACGAAACTCAGGTGAGTATGATGCAATCTCATTAGATGCTTCCTTCCAAAAACTGTCAAGTTCTTTTATCCTAAAACATGCCATTTCAGTCATTAACTTCATCTGTACAAGTAATTTTAGTAAGAAATATCTTTAGTACTTTGACTGACTTGTAGATGCTGTGAAGTTTGGAACAAAAAAGTTGAGGGTTGACTTTTCGTTTACGTATTAAAATATAATGGTTACGATTAACTTCCATTCCAGATCGCTCCTTGTTATTTAACACATTAAATAAAGGGAGTAGAAAAAAACTCTTACTGAAAGATGTAGGCCTCCAAAAATTACAAATCTGCTAAATTAATGATGCTGCAAGTGCATTCACAGAATGTGTTCTTTGTTCAACTCAGTTGATATAAAAGTCAGATTCTAACATTGTGAATTCCCTTTGGCAAGTATATCTTTTGACTCCCACCCCAGTAAAAAAGATGATGGAACTTGCGATGGTAAATTACCAAATTCGACGAAGCATTTAAATGAATTAGTGGTAAAGGTTATAAGGTGAGGCTCTTGTTCTTTTCATGGCAGGCCCATGTGAGAGGCTATCAGGTTAGGAGGTATTATAAGATATGCTGGGCAGTTGGTATATTGGAGAAGGCAGTGCTGAGGTGGCGCCGACGTGGAGTTGGCTTGCGGGGATTTCAGCTCGACACGGAATTCATTGAAAGTGATGATGAAGACATTCTTAAGGCATTTCGCAAGCAGAAAGTGGATGCAGCTATTAATGAGGCTATCTCCATGGTGCTGTCTATGGTTGAATTTCGAGAGGCTCGTCAGCAATATCAGCGTATTCTTGAAAAATAGCTTCAAGTTAAGGTAATAAAAGCTTCTTAAAACAATTGCTTTCTCTTGCCAAGTTTTGTCTCAAAATCACAGGCATGTCTTCTTTATATTTAGATCATTTCTTCTTCTTCATGCCAAAATGAAAAGTCAAGAACAGTTACTATAAACATCTACGGGAAGTTTAAAATAAATCTGGTGATATTAAATGTATGTCGCTAAAAAAACTTGTGTTCGGGATAGAGGTAGTATATAACTATATATCCAGCTCCAGCTTCATTAGCTACATAAATACATATAGATGCTTCTGATTAAGATTTCAAACACCTAATTGCAAAATGCATTGCATATCCATTCGGTTTCTTTTTTGGCGTGTTTGTTCTTTCTCATGAAATTTGTGCACTGTGACTTAGCATTAATTGTAAAATGTGGCAGGCCGAGCTTGAAAATCGGGAATCTGAAACAACATCATCTTCTCGTGCTGACATTTCCCATATAGAAAATGGCGGTGCTTCCCAATTGACATAGTTGCAATATCTGATATCATAAACTTGGGTTCTTTCTGTAAATTGTTTAGGCGAAATAATTTCCAGCTTGATCAATTTGTACTATGGTTTGTAAATGTTGGTTAATGAACAGCAGCAGGGAGCAGTACATTACATTCTTGATGAATAGGGGTTAATGTGAGAAAATTAAATCTCGGTTGTTTGACACGCCCACGCATTTCATGGGATTCAAAGCTTTGTTAGATAGGGGCATGATAATACTTGTGATAAATGGTTGGATTCGTAATTGAAGCAATTGATGTGTACATTTGATTTCCTGAAAAAGGAATTACATGGATTATGGATAAGTTACAGTTAAAACACTTATGGCTAGCAATTTATTTGAGGGATGAGCAATTTTTGTAAAGTAGAATTTTTACTTGAAAGTTGAGACTAGGGTGAGTGAGCTTGGGTGGATTCTCAAACTTGATTCTGGGTGATACAGAGGATTGCTCTACTCCTTGGGCTATAGGCTTAGCTTTCATGCAAACTGGTGCAAATACGCTACATCAATTTTACTTGATAGAAATTATTATTTTTGCCATGAAAATGCAGAATTCTCACCAACCAATAGGCACTGTAAATTAAGAGTAGAAGTTGCGTTACTTTTTTGGAGTTTTGAAAGTTGTGCATATCGTTTCCATGTTGAAAATGGGAGAGCTTGGGAAGATTCAATCCGAGTTCTCTGAACTGGACGACTCTCATTTTGTGTATGTTGTTGACCTCAAAAAATAAACTCAACAGATACCGAGCCCATTCTTGCCACGTCAGTGCTGATCCGGCACGTTTATTCCGGAATAGGAACGGAGATTTGATTGTAATGAACGTGGGAGGCACTTTCCGGCGAGAGACGCAAATGTTCGGACTCCGGCAGTTGGGTTTGAGAAGCACTCGCGCTATCAACGAATGCTTGATCCGTTTAACTAAATCACTCCCGTCGTATTGGAATATGTGGAATGATAAATATGAAAATGTATTGTATATTCTTTTGATATCAA
Source organism: Fraxinus platypoda (assembly GCA_903798405.1). NCBI lineage: Eukaryota > Viridiplantae > Streptophyta > Magnoliopsida > Lamiales > Oleaceae > Fraxinus > Fraxinus platypoda. The sequence continues at coordinate 2,522 of CAIGRT010196807.1, read as the reverse complement.
ATTGTGTTCTTCCTTGTGTACTTGTAAAATAAAGCTAAGCGTATGAAATGTTCTTTTTTCTTTCTCTTCTTGATTGCCCCCCTATTTAGTACAAAGAGAGGTTACTTATACTAACCTAGCTGACGTGGCGACCGCTCGATCACATCCACGTGGCAACATCTCCTAGACCAAAGACTCACATCACTATCCATTCATCGTATTCAATATTTTGACAAAGAGTCAGCCGTGCTAGTAATATGCTGACACGCTGACAAATTAAAAGCTACACCTTTTTGTTACAGACGTCCCATCAATCAGTTTTATGGGAATCTTCTAATCCGTTGGGAAGCAACGTCGGCATTAGTGTGTTGAGATCAGCTTCGAACTTATGGACATCTGGTGTAGTTGAGCTTCGGTGCTTCAGTACTTCGAACGTGAGGAGCCTCTGCATCACATGGGAGGGCTTTAAGCAGACTTTCAATATTTGAGTTGAAAGGGACATCGGATAAACACAGCTTTGGCACTGCACTTCTTCGAATAATGGCTTCCTCTATCGCCCCTGACCTTGTTGAATCCCCCGTTGACTTTTCAACTGGCTCTGCTTTCGCTTGACTATAAGGAAGTCCACGTGGATACGCTGTGTATGTGACAGTCCGTGTGGAGTGCTGACCTGGAACCTTTGATTTTTGGGGGTAACATATGTCATATTCGGCAAATGATATTCACTTTTAACGAGATGCTTGGTGAATTTATTTATTATTATTTTTTTGAAGAAGCCCGAGGGTGAGTTTAAACAAAAGTTGAAAATTAATGTAATTTGAAAAATAAAAATAAAAATTCCAGCGACTTGTTAAGCAGCATTGAATTTTTGAAAGGATTAAATCATGCTGGAAACCTGCCAAATCATTAATCAATCAATCATGACAGCATGGCTACAAACAAAATGCAGATTACCAAATATGTCCAATCTTAAAAAAGAAAGAAAAACTGTAGGTTTCATTTCAACAAGTCCGAATTTCCAAACAGAAAATCAAATGTTTTCAAGAGAACATTAACTTCCGCCGTCTCTGATGTCCAGATTCACATCCTCATGCATAGTTCAAGCGAAAGATGTCATTCAACACATAAAAGCTTCCCTGAGGTGTCGGCATCAAATGGAACATCTGCAAACATGTATCAAATTCGTTCAAATGTTTAAAACGGAAACAAACTATTCCTACATCCACTCCAAAGTAAATCTAAATTAGACTCGACTTAACCCATATTGTTACTCTCTGCACAAACACACTGATTTTTTCACAACTTTTTCAAGTGTTCCATGATTTGCCAACAGATAACGGGAAAACTGATGCACAATCAAGTTAAGAGAACGCGTATTTCATATAATGCTTTTGTGTGCCACTATGCAAACCAAGAGGTAAATCAAGAAGCATACAACTGTAATTCCAGACATGACAAATGAATAATTGTCAACATTCAACACAAACTAAAGTTTAAGAAGTGTGAAATTGTTCTCCCAAGGATAAGACTGCCTACTTGCTAAGAAGAACATTTCTCATAAGATGTGCACCTAATAATCGAATTAGCTGATTAAAACTCAAAAGGCAGTACACGTCCAATAGACACTCCATCACTCACAAAGGAAATGAGCCGAAATAACAAGATAACAAAACTACTATCTGTCTTTGCATCTATTATGTATTTGGAATTTCTGATTTCAATATGCATTATCTATAAGTATAATAAATTACACACCAAAAAAAGAATCCTTTCAAACCGTATCATTGATTCAGCATACGTCCCATTCCCAAGAATTGCCAATACGAACAATGATGATTCTATTCTAAGAGCATAACCATGTGCAGGTTGAAACTGAAATAAGGATTCGCTTATCAATCAAAGATTATCCAAAATAAATTGAAAATCATAGTTAATAAAACCCACTGTTAAATTTAATTCATTTTGAAAACAACTTCCAATAGAATCCCTGATTTAGCTTTTTCTTGTCTTTTACGTGCCCTTATCTGCATTTTTTTCCCCAACCGTTATTGGATTATGCTATTTGTCCAGAAAATGACATCCAGTAGAAAATGATATGTAGTGAAATAAAAGAATGAAATAAAGAAAAGACTGCATTCAGTCACATAACTAATACATAAACATCAAAACAAATAGAAGGGGAAAAGACCTGGCTGAACTCGAGGGGGTGCTGTTCTCCAGCAAGCTGGAGATTGATAGAAAAACATAATAGGATTATCGATCAAAACAATAATNTAGAAAAACATAATAGGATTATCGATCAAAACAATAATTAAATCCTTTAGTTCTCAATAATATAATCATAGATCTTACTCCATGTTGAAATTCGAGAAAACAATAAAATAAAACATACCTAGATCCATGATAATCTGATTCTTTGCCTGTGTGGGTTAAGATCTTCCAAATGATTGGTAATGTAGAGAAACTCAAGAACACAACAAATGGGGACCATAACCATATAAAATAATAGTAGTAACTTAATAGTCACTATCTTTCAGTTGCTT
>CAIGRT010196804.1:0-17876 GCA_903798405.1 Fraxinus platypoda | reverse complement strand
ATGAGTCATGACTAACATTTCGCAACCATCGTGAAATAGACAATTCAAAGTTGTCACAAGCTCCCCATCCCAAGGCATGTTTGACTAAAGTTTTATGGATCGTGTATATCAAGATTATGGATGTGTTTAACACCCATTTTTGAGAAAAAATAAATTCTGGAATAGTGATTGATGGAAGAATGTGTAGTTAAAAAGTAATGATAATTTTTGGGTTTATGTGTAATATTATTTTATTGATAGAATGTGTGGTTGAAATGAAAAATGAGAAATAAAGGAGAAAGAGAATGAGAAGAAAATGGATGTCAAACATGGTCTATATAAGATTACATAACGCTACATGACACTCTATCATTTGTAAAAATTATGTGAATGTATTTTCTTTAAGTAAAAATTATTTCTTTCAACAAAATATGACTAACTACATACAAGAAATCATTTTATTTTTTAAGCTCACCAACATCTTTTTTTGCACGAATAATACTATCTAACACTACTAGTATTACGTTTGTGCTATACGTACATCACAGCTTGCAGAACTTTTTATCGACATGTGATATATAGAGATATGACTGGGTAAAAATCTCACTATCCAAATAAAAAAAATTACGACACTTTCTTTTCTCTATTAACCCATGTTACATAAGCATAATCGTTTAAATGGTGAAGAATTTTTGACAATTTTAATTCAACTTATCGCCACCTCTTCAATTTGTAAAATAACATATAAATGGTGATGTACAACAATTATATTTTCTAGGAATAATGCTATTTTGTACATTATCATTTACAAATCGGTGAGGTGGCAAAAAAATGTGGGTGATTTTTTTTTTTTTTTTTTATATGAACTTCTTGTAATTACAATATAAAGATTCAATCTTTCTTTTGTTGGAAATTGTGAAGGAGAGAAGAAAAAGAGGTGTGATTATGGGGATATTGTCCAGACAAGACTGGTTTGGGCTGTGATCTTTGCCGCATAATTCTCTTCTTTGGCCTCACTGTTGTTTGAATTGGTATGTAATTAATTCATCTGAATATATGAATTTTACAATTCGTGTGGCAAATTGTGATATAAACCGTATACATTCACCTCAAACACACAACTGTTTAACACTTTTCATCCTCTTGCATCAAATGCTCCGCCCAGATCCACTTTCTGCCTTTTATTAAGGGGTATTTATACGAGTACCCTATATTTTGGGGTAACTTTGAAAAAAGCACGATAAACTTTGATTAAATGAAAAATAGTTAAAATTGAATGTATATTTTACACTCGAACATAATGCAAGGTAGTTTGTCAAAAATCAGCTCACCAATCTCGAAAAATCAAAAGAAAATTGAACGGAAAAGAAGAAATCTTCCACAAATCAAGCACAAACAAGACCAAGATTGCTTCAATTACCATTCTTCAAAGTTCTCTTTTCCAAATCTAAAAATATCCAAACAAAAATTACAGGTTTTTGATGTTTTGGATTTTTCTTTAATTAGTTCACCAATTCTGTAATTTTAAGATTGTTTAATGCTCACTTTACATAGATTTTGAAACAATCGCTGTAATTATCAATTTCAAGTTGAATAAACTCCAACTTACAAATTCTAATAATCTTATTGCATTGTCTATGTCATTTTTTTTTTTTTTTTAATTTCGCGATTAGTGTAGTTTGAATCATAGAATGTAAATAATTGGCATTTATGAAGTTTCTTTTTTTGATGATTTTGCTATTGTAACTGAAAAAATATTTGGAAATAACATTGTTGATTTTGAGAAGGAATGAATTGTGTTAAAACATATAAAAAATAAAACTTTGAATCAATTAAATTGATGCATGCGAGGTGTTTGAGAAAAAAAGTAACATTGTGTAAAAAAAAAAGTCACAGTATTTCATTAAAACAATTAACTAGATACAATACGTGTTTATCTTTGAAATTTTAAATATATGGATTCAAACTTTATTTTACATTAATATATATGAAAATTTAATTTTCAATCAATTCAATAAATGCATGAAAGGTGTTTGCAAAAAGAATGTGGAAAAGTGACTTTTTTCTCTAAAAAAAAGTCACGGTATATTATGAGAACAATTAATTAGATGTATATAGATATGCATTTTTGGAAATTTAAATAAACGAGTTCAAATTTTATTTTATGTTAATACATATAAAAAATTAACTTTGAATCAATTTAATAAATGGATTGCAAAGCGGGTGCAGAGAGGAGAATGTGAAAATGTGACATTTTATTACTTTTCTATGAAAAAGTCGCATTCTCTTACTTTTCTCTAAAAAAAAGTCATAATATCCCATTTGAGCAATTAACTAGATACATATATTTATATTTTCTGAAATTTAATATATGAATTCAAACCTTGTTTTACATTAATACATATGAAAATTAATTTTGAATTAATTTAATAGATGCATGCAAGGTGTTTGCGAAAACAAAAATGTACATGAAAAAGTCGCAGTATCTCATTAAAGTAATTAACTAAATGCATATATATGTGTTTTTGAAAATTTAAATATACTAATTGAAATCTTGTTTTAATCTTGCATTCAATTCATATTTATTTGAATTAATTCAATTGATACATTTAATGTGTTGCGAAAATGAGTGTGAAAAGGTGATATACTGTCACTTTTCTATGAAAAAGTCGCATTATCACATTGAAGTAATTCATATATACATCTGTGTTTTTGAAAATTAAAATATACGAATTTAAACATTGTTTTAATTTTGCATTTTATTCATATTTTTTTGAATGAGTTCAATTGATGCATCTAGGATATTTGCGAAAATGAAAATATAAAAAAGTTGTCTCAATAGAGCAATTAACTCGGTACATACGTGTTTTTTTGAAAATTTAAATATACGAATTCAAACTTTATTTTAGTCTTACATTCAATTCTTATTTGTTTGAACTAATTCAATTGATGCATCCAAAAGTTTTGCGAAAATGTGAAAGTGAAAAAGTGACAGAATTAGTTTTTTTCTTTTAATTTCTGTTTTGGCCTTTCTAGTTTTGGCCTATTTAAAGACAATTTGATTCACTCACCGAGTGAGATTTTTGTTTTCGTTTCAATATATTTACGCCAAATTTTGAAATACATCTTTCGAATTTAAAAATCGATAAATGATGAGTTCATAATAACAAGTCAAAAATTTAGCAAGAAATTGAGTTAATAATTATAATTTATTTTGAGTTCAATTCATACAAAATAATTTTCGATATTTAAACTTCGTCTATAACATATTTATTATGGCCACATTGCAAACTTTCTAACAGATTTTAAATCGCTCAAAAAGGAAAATCGTAACAGAAACTACTGTATCAAACGAAAACTTTTTAGTAATAAAATTTTGAAAAAGTGAAAAATATCGTGCGGCCGTTTCTCTTTGGAATGATTTTGCTGACTTTTAATTGTTTTATATTTTTAGTTGACGTAATTAATACGGTTATTAAAATTTTAATTTTGTTTAAATGTATTAATCAATTTCTTTTTCTTTTTAGATCACTGTGCCTAATTTCCTCTTTAATCTTTTGGATGGGCCAAAGGACTCTAAGGACTAAGAGTCCAAGCCCAGACACTTTTTGGTCTCATATAAGCAAAACTTTTCTTCGTATCCAAACGCAAACACCACTACTCATCCCAACTTCCTCAAGATGGATACCTTCCCGGCCACTTCCGTAGACGGCGATGAAAATGTGAATGATGTCACTACGCTGCCGCCTCCGAAGACCTCCACTGCAACGGTTGATGAAGCCTCCGTCCCCGGCACCGACACCACAACACCGGACGCCATATCCGAGCCCGTGAACAGCATCAAAGAAGAACCAGAAACTCTCGCGTCCGAAGAAATTTCCTCCGACGAAATCTCCAACCACGGAACTCCAATTGCTCCGGAATCCGACCAAAACGGATCCCAGCATTCCCCAATTTCGCACCCTGATTCAGAGGAAGAAGAAGAGGAGGAAGAGGAAGAGGAAGAAGATGCCCCACCTAAGAAGCAAAAACAGCTATCGGATTTGCCCAAACCTGAACGCCTAGAGAATGATATTGCCGAAATACCCTCTGCCATGGAAGGAACTACACCCCCCGCTCAAAATGGAAAGGCGACAGCTTCAAAGACGAGCAAAAAGTTGAAGAAGAAGAGCAAGGATGTGTGGACGACGACCACAAGGAAGGGGAAGAAAAAGGCCAAAAACGCCTCCAATGGAAACCACAATTCCAAAAATGCCACGGGTACCAACACGGCAACTGAAGATAAGGTTTTGATAACCCCTATCCCGAGGTTCCCTGACAAAAGTGATGATAGCCCGGATTTGAAGATTTGCCTGTCGAAGGTTTATAAGGCTGAAAAGGTGGAATTAAGTGAGGATAGATTGAGTGCGGGCAGCACTAAGGGGTACAGAATGGTTAGGGCGACAAGGGGAGTTGAAGAGGGCGCATGGTATTTCGAGATTAAGGTGGTGCATCTGGGTGAGACAGGGCATACAAGGTTGGGGTGGTCCACAGATAAAGGGGACTTGCAGGCTCCTGTGGGGTATGATGGGAATAGCTTTGGATATAGGGATATTGATGGGAGTAAAGTGCACAAGGCATTGAGGGAGAAGTATGGGGAAGAAGGATATAAAGAAGGTGATGTTATCGGTTTTTATATTAGTTTGCCAGACGGAGGGTCCTATGCACCTGATCCTCCACGCATGGTTTTGTACAAGGGCCAGCGGTATGTTTGTGCTCCCAATCCCAAGGAGGATCCCCCAAAAGTTGTGCCAGGTGAGTGAAGCATTAATTTCGGCAATGCAGGTTGTTTATTGCCTTTTTGTGTTCTTTTATATTTGCTTCTTGTGTTGATGATCATTAATAGAAGAATGCTGCTTTTACTTATGGTTAACTGGTATTGTGGACGGCATGTGTGCTTTATACTGGATTATGCTTTTGTACGAGTTATATAAGGAACTTAGCCAATAGTCATTGACTGATGTTTTCCTGTTAGATTTATCTTTGAATTTGCAAGTATGATTCGTTCTAGTTAGTATTGTTTTTGGGCCATTGTCCATTGAGTTGTTCAAGGAATTTGCTTGTAGCTATTTAGCATTTCTCATTGTAGCAATTCACGACTGCATGGTAGATGGGAGGCCACCCAGCGATGGCATTCTGTTGTAGAATATTTTTTAGTGAATGAGCTCATTCTGCTCTTGCTGCTTTTTCTTCTTGTTCATCTATATAACCGCTCTCTTTGGTTATATTTATCTCGTGTCTTTCTCCTTTTCTCCCTGTTCAGATTTTTCTTTGCTATGTGGCATCGGAACATTGAATTGTATTTGCCATGTTCTTTCTGTATTGCCTTAGCGTCTTTTTAAGTGATACGATATTTTTGATACTATTGATGATATTTGATATCAACTGAAACTTCTAACAAAGTAACAAGATATTTTTTTCATTTCTTCTGGTTTTAATATTAGCATAATGTTATTTGTTACAATTTTCGTTTGATAAATGTTAGCGGTCCACTTTCTTAGAAGCTCCTTTCTCAGCTATATAGTTCGTGTTGAGAAGCCTTTTTGCTGAGTTCTATGTAAACTGTTGCTTCTGCTGTGCAGGAAGTCAGATGTCTTTTTTCAAAAACGGTATATGCCAAGGTGTTGCTTTCAAGGATCTTTATGGTGGTCGTTACTATCCTGCAGCTTCAATGTATACTCTTCCGAACCAGCCCAATTGTGTTGTCAAGTTCAATTTTGGTCCCGATTTTGAACAGTTCCCAGATGACTTTGGTGAACGTCCTGTCCCAAGACCAATGATTGAAGTTCCTTATCAAGCTGTTGATGGCAGAGTTGAGAATGGTGTGTCCAGTGAGAAGAAACAGTAGCTATAAAATCTCGTCACTTGTCTTTCAGTTACATAGGAATTAGGATTTTATTGTTTTTTTTTATTTTTGTTGTACTTTTGTTAACTGTCAATGACATGGCTGACATATAAACAGTCAATTAGTTGATAAATCGACTCCTATTAGAAGTGTGACTCAACATTCCTCTGGCCTTTTACTCTCTGAGGGTGAATTGATGGAGTAATTAGCTGTAGATTGAGCAAAGTGGGAAAAAGTAGTCACATAGTTGCTTCAAGATAGTAGAGAAGAAGGATTTTTTGCGTTGGGGATATATTTTAAAGTATTTAATATTGATTGACTACATAGGATTCCTAAAGATGTTGCTTTAGCAAAATTATTCTCTTGTAACATTTATGGATCTAAAACTTTGCTGCCTTTGGCACTTGTATTCCTTAAAATTTTATTCTCATCGTGCAATGATCTAGTGGATCTAATTTGGTCATTTGTCTAGTTTTATTTTTTCTTGTTCATATGACTATAATTTTGGTAGAAAGCACCAGATTTTTGTTGTTGACTTATTGTTCTAACCAGTATTGTCTTCTTTCTTTTTTTTCCCATCAAAACATAAGACACTTTATTCCTTCTCTCCCTCTTCCCTTCCCATCCCATCCCCCGTTTTAACTTAATACTATACCTCTGTTCTTTGTTTAGAGAAGAAGAGGGTAGGTGGATTTTATATAATGCAGACCTACTCTCTGATGACAGGTAGTCCATGGAATATCACCAGAATGAGCCCCATGTACAAAGTGGTAAAAGGGAATACTACTGCTGAAATGGGTGATCAAGCTTGAGGAATGCACTCAGGTTGGTTATGTTCCACCTATAGAAAGCTACTTGGCTGTGTCTACTATCTGTTTTGTGTTTGCCTGATTATAGATTGTTAGTATATGGAGTGACTGAATCTTTCTCCAAATGCAAGGGCAATCTAAGACACCTATAGCATGTTTGTAAGGTGGGTTGATCCTAGACTCTAGACAGTATAAAGAAGAGAAAGTAGTCCATTGTACTGTCCAATCTCTTATCCATACTATGTATCCAACATGTCCCTGGTGTACAGTTCAAACCAGGAGTTAATGTCAATAGTATCTCTATGTTTCATGTTTTGTCTTGTGCTAGTACCAATCTTTCCGTTTTCGACGTAAAATTGTTATATCTTTTCGTTAGCAGTGTACTCTATCCAATTGAATGTTTTTACATCACATCCATGGGGGCACACAAGTTTTGCAGCTTTTCATTTTCTTCTCAGCCAGACATCCAAGTTAAACTGAAACGTTCAATTTCACTGTGGGATGGAGGAATTATTACTTTTCCGACAATCTTTAAGTACGACAAACTTTTTCTTGAATAAATATTGGTATACTGTGAATTTTCAAATATTAATTCCTTACCTTTCCTTTGTAAGGAAGTAGACTAAATTAGAATGATAGTGCTATAAAAGCTCATTTTAATTTTGCATTCTATATAGAATGAAGGGAATAGTGATAAATGTTAGACGTCCGGATGTGGTTGGATACTGGGAGGTTTAAACTTTAAAGTAATACTTTCATGTCTACCTCACATAACAAGAAAAATGGAGATTGCTGACTGACAATAGAGTCAATAGTATATTAACTTAAGATTGAAGTTGTTGGTAATTTAACAGGAACTAAGGTTGTATTGAGTCTATTGACAACTCATCTGTAAAGTTAGTTATAATACAACGATTTCGTATTGTTGGTAATGTGGGACACAAAAATGATGTTTTGGTACACGTTGAAAATCCATCAGTAAATTTTGGAAACAAAATCATATCATATTGCGTAACGCTCAACTGATATATTTGGGATAAAAAATTCCTTAAAAGGTCAATAGTTTGAGATGTAGGGTGAAAGTACAACCCTCTGTGTTTTTCTATGGAAGTGGGTTTAACAAAATTTCTTGTAGAATTGAGAGTGATGTTTTCATTCTACGTGCCATATCATGTAATAGTTACTGCATCCAATTTACTAAAAGATGCCAATTGTGCAGAAAATTCTCTTTTTTCTGTCTCCTATTTTCACTTCCGTATCATCAATTACTTGACATGTTTTCTTCACATAGAAAGAAAGCAAAAACAGGATGAGGGCGACTTGGCACTCATAAACTAAATAAAGAGAAGGCAAAAACACATGATGCATTTTCTTCATTAACTTGGCATCAGGCTGCACGAATACCCTTTTTTAACCCACTGTCAATATTGAAAGGTTAGTGGTTTATTCTTTGTTCATGAATGCTATGTTGGCTCCTTAGTTTATGGCTGAAGTGGGAATAAAGTTGAAGATGACCAGTAGACTGTGTTCAAGTTGCTAATATTAGGTTTGAGTGGCTTGAACTTAGTCGATTTTAGGTAATGAGGTTAGTGGCCTTGTTATATGTTGAACAAGAACACTCTGACCTAGTCGAATAGTAGTAATAGGGTCTAGTGGCTTGTTCTCCTGGAAAATTTGCTGTAATAAAGCAATTTACTCTAGTCAAGTCAAGTCAAGTATTGATTGTTGATAGGGTTCGTTCACTTAGAAAATTTGTCAGGTTACAATATTAGGCTTCGAATTGTCATCCACTTGGAAAATATACAAAGGGAACTTGAATTGGGGTTTCACGTGATCAACAGTGTTGTCAAAACTGGACCAGACTTGGTGAGCCAATGGTAAGATCCGTGCAGTTTTAGCCTTTTAGGTGAAAAGATGGAAAATTGATAATTGAAAACTGCTTAAACAATCTGTGAACTGGTTAGTGCACCTTAAATTTTGTTGTTGTTTTTTTTTAAAGCTTGTTTGGTACTGATTTTTTCAAGTGAAAAATTATTATTATTATTAAGAATATGGTTGAAAAGTGAGGAAAAGTTTTGGGTCCATTTATTTACCATTGCTTCCGACCCATTGACCCTAAACCCTTTATCTTTTCCTAGTCGTTGCTTGGACCGGGATTAAACATTGGTGATTGAAATGGCTTGTTCACTTTGAAAATATGCTTATCAAAGCAACTTTACTACTCAAGTCAGGTAGAGGTACTGAGTGTTGAGTGTGCTTGTTCACCTTGAAGAAATGCTAAACAAGGCAACTTGACCCCATTTGGATAGAGGTACTAAGGATTTAGGGGTTCATTTAGAAAATATAATGAAGAATGTAGCTCAACCTTAGCTAGAAATAGGTATGAGTGATCGAGTTGATTTGCTTACATTTATAAGTTGAGCTAAGTAACTTGACCCAAATCCAATAGAAATATTGGGATCGAGCATAATTTTGGTAAAAGAATTTGAAGTAGACAACTCGAAATGTAACTAGAGGTCAAGCGATTGTCCTCTTGAAAAATATGTTGAACAAAATCTAAGAATTGGGGTCATGTTACATTGTTCAATTACTTTTTATATATTTTCATTGTTTTTTTACTGAAATTATATATGAAAAGGGTAAAAAATTAATAAATAAATTATCAACATACTAAAATAATCGAAGAATTAGTTTTTATATTAAATTATTTAATACACTAACATCAACCCCTATTTTTTATTAGTTAGATGATATTTTTATTGTGTTATTATTATTTAATGTTTTATATAATTTCAATTAAAAGTAATTGACTACTGATATAGATTTATTTGGGAATTTTTTGTTATTAACTATTTCAATTCTTAGTTTGTTAAATTAATGAAGAAGTTTTATTAGTAAATTTTAATACTAATATTTTTGAGGTATATAATACAGTTCTTATACATCCATAGATTATAGGGTAGTGCTATGTGTACACAATGGTGTACACAATCTTTTACACCCTTCTAACATGGAGGGGGGGCACATACACAATAAAATATTTGTGGGCCCCCCTCCATATGAGGGGGGTGTAAAAGATTGTGTGAATGATTATGTACATGTAGCATGATTGTATTTGCTATCAATCTTTCTCCATGAGACCACCTCCAATGCTGTCCCAAAAAAACCATTTTTTGTGTACACCACAAGGTGTACAAATAGAATAATCCTAGATTATAACACAAATAGATTTTAGTTTATAGATATTCATTTACTGTTTTTAATATATTTTCTTTACAGTGTTATTAAATTAGTAAGGGCGTTTGAGTATTTTATTAGTTGAAAGAGGAAAAAAGTTATTCTGAGAGTACTTCTGACGTAGGATGCAATACGAAGAATTATATGAGAAAGGGAGAGAAGAAGAGAAAGGAGGGGGAACGTTAATTCATTTCATTATCAAAAGTTCTCCTTATTACAACGCAAAAGCCCTTTAAATAGATTTCAAATATTTCAATCTAAGCAAGAAATATCTAATAAAAACAATTAAATCAAATCCTAATAATGTTTCCTAAAATACACTTTAGAATTGGAAACTAAATATAATATAATCCCTTCTAATATTCCATCAACTTCGCTTACTATAAAAATAAGTAACATTTTTTTACTATTTATCAGGCTCGACATACTACGACGAATTTGCATAGAGAAGCAGATGGTCAAGAAAGTCATGTGCGAAACTTTTAAATCACGATGTTCCTTTTACTAACGACTCTAAATTTGTCAATGTTTTGTAACTATTTTTCCCTCCATAAATGAATATTTCCTTTGTAGAGTCAAATATGAATTTGAAAGTATGAAAGTTAAAAATAATGGAAAAAGGATTAATATGGTGGTGTCACACGGACTAACATGGTTTGGTTTGCTAAAGGTCTAGGATGATCATGCATTGGCCTGAGCCAACCCGAATTTTGTGGCAGGCTTGGCCAAGCCTAGTTGGCCTGCCCGTTGCAACTACGTGATGTTTATCTCAACCTGCTTGCCAATCCTAAGGTAGGGATGGTCGAGACACTAGTGCAAAATTATTGAGAGCCCAAAATGATCATTCATGAGCCAAGGTTGACAACAGTTTGTGGTGGATATGCGGGCCAAGCTCAGTTGGCCCGGACCCCCACAATTATGTGATGCTCATCATAGCTTGCATGTCTATACAAAGTAGGCTGGACTGAGATGCCAATACAAAATTATGGACCACGCTTGACGTTAACTATACATCTATCCCCTACCAAATTTGCACACCTACACAATTAGATTAAGCGAATTTCACATTGGCCTACTTTTGGTGATTTGGTCTCTTCACCATGAATGTTAGCAAGGGCCATAATTCTTTGGGCTATAATTATCCCCTTTCGACCCATTGAGAGATATCTAATTGCATTTGGAGCGAGTTAACTAGCCTTCTAGTGGAATAATACTAGTAGCTAAAGGTGCCCAAATCGAAGCCAATGCAATTGTGCTGCGAAAATAAGTATGCTCCTGTGGGAATATTCGACAAGAAAGACATTATTTCTCAGTGTGAAAAAGGAAGAAAAAAAATAATTTGACAGTGTGATCCCTTGTTCTGGAAGGCAGGCACGTGAATCCGATCGCATTATTGAATGAGCAACTGACATAGTTAAGCCATGTTCAGTCGTTTATACCTCACCTCGCTGCAGCCTCTTCTAGGATCGACCGAATCCTCACCTGCATAGATACCTACTTTTGCTGCCATTACCATTAATGCTACCAAAGGTCATTATTATTTGGTTTATATTACGCCTTCTCCGGCCTAGTCCACGTAGATACACATAACCACGTTTGGAGCAAGTTGACTTCGAGTGGAATTAGATTAGTAGCTAAAGGCGCCATATCAAAGGCGAAGCAGAACCAAAACATTATTCCCAATCACCAATAGGCACTCAGCGACAGCTGAAGATGACAAGGTAGAATTCACTCCACTTTTGCACAAGTTCGTTGAACTCCATTTTTGACCTATGCAGCCTGAGTTGCATAAGCCTGCAAGCTCTCTCATATCGAGCCTGACAAATAAAGGCAGGTTAGCCTACCACGGTGCTGGGCATAAGCATTTTAAGGGTTGGGCCTCCTCAGCCTTGGGCGACGAGACTACACAGCAAGAAATATACATATTATGGTTCAATCACTTAGTTATCGTTTGGGATTCACTTCAACGATTAGTTTCCTTTGTGTTTGCAAATGTTTTATGGCCCTTATCTCGTGTGAGAATTAAATTGAGATTTCTTTTCATCACTGATATCAAGTGTTTTTTCCTTTTTATAGTTGAAAACCATGCCTAGTTCCTTAAATATTAATGCAATTCCCTTTCGTTATTTTTTTTTCCTTTCCGTTGGATTCGTTGCATGGAATTATTAGGGTATTTTTTGCTGTTAAAATATGATGTTGGCATGGACAGCATAAGCAAAAGTGTGTTGTAAGATAAAGATTGCACTCTCAAAATGCTTTTGATAAAGGAAAAAACAACATAAGGCTAAAATGTACTAAAGTTTAACCAAAATGAACAAAAAAGAAAAATAAATGTAACCCACCCCATGGAGGGTACATAAAGCTCACATATGATAAAAATTAATGAAATTATATGGTTGAAAACTTGATAAAAGTTGTGGGTCTCATGAAATGTATTGTTGAAAATAAAGATAAATGAATTTTGAAAAACGAGGTCCAAACAAAGGCAAAATATAGCAAGAATGTCATAAAAATCACATATCTTCTTGAATTATTTCAAAATGAGAGACTCTTCATCTGGTTTTTGGTGAAAATGGAGTTTGTATCGGTTGCTTGGTGAATCNTAAAGTTTAACCAAAATGAACAAAAAAGAAAAATAAATGTAACCCACCCCATGAAGGGTACATAAAGCTCACATATGATAAAAATTAATGAAATTATATGGTTGAAAAATTGATAAAAGTTGTGGGTCTCATGAAATGTATTGTTGAAAATAAAGATAAATGAATTTTGAAAAACGAGGTCCAAACAAAGGCAAAATATAGCAAGAATGTCATAAAAATCACATATCTTCTTGAATTATTTCAAAATGAGAGACTCTTCATCTGGTTTTTGGTGAAAATGGAGTTTGTATCGGTTGCTTGGTGAATCATGTTTCGATAAACTTGGTTTGGAGTAAGAAATGGATGGGACTATACATGTGTAAAATTAGAGTAATGTTATTCATCCCCAGTGGGGTTGAGCATCAGTCTATGTGGCAATTACATAGCATTAAATGATATACTCAATTAAATGGGTCATGTGACTTTGTATTTAAATGAATCTATCATTTAATGTCATGTAATTGCCACATAGACTGGGGTTCAACCACAGTGGGAATGAATAGCATTATTCGTAAAATCAACGTAAACCTTTGAGTATAATTAAACTTACGTAAGTTTTTAGGGTTGGCAACAGCCCAAGTTGTCGATATCACTGGCGGGAATGTGCACCTCTATACTGCTTTATAGTGTGGTGTATTGCATCAACCCCCCTTGGCTATACTATGGTATCTTACTAATTAGCAGTCATAGCTCTAGTATAAATAGTCATCATCTGTTCTTCCTCTCACATTCTTGTACTGTGAGACGAGTTCATTAGGATTGTTTAAGCAATTTACATAATGGTTGATTTGTTGCTATTTGATTCTGAGTAGCTTTATCGAGATCCAAAGCAAACTGTGCATACAAGTAGGAAGTAGTCATGTTGCATATATATGTATCACTTGCCAAGAAAATCCGTACAAGTTGACACCATTGAAACATTATTTCAATTCAAAAGCTTAATAAAGACGTCAAAAGGGGAAAAAAAATTACGTGAAGACAGAAAAAAATGACCCGAAAATGTATGTATACTTTCAATGTAAAGGAGAGTTTAGACCCTCTTGAGAAGATAAAGAATGAACAATGTGTTCCCTCTTTGAATGGAAAGGAGGTGTCTTTCTGAAAGAAGGCCTCTTATTTAGATGGTGTAGAGTTCTCTTTGCATAAATTGTTCGTAGTTTCGGCACTGCCTTCTCCTTCAACTTGAGAATGGCAAAGAATAGAAATCTGTTGGCTAAAAGAATGGCTGTAACCACAGCTAAGTCCCACCATTTGGAGTGTTTTAGTGACATGCCTATCATGGAAGTGAGGACATATTCTCCTTTCAGTTTTGGTCCTCCTGCCTCCATTGGTTCAAACTCGATCCCGATCATGTCGTTTTTGTATGCACCCTATAGTTTTCAGTGGAACAAGAATGGGAGAGATTTAGGGTATGTCTGGCAAGGTGTTTATAAATAGTGTACTACGAAATGTGTGGATAAAAATTAGTTTGACTAAATGTGCTTTTTGATCATGGTGTTTATGAACACCTAGAAACAATGAACTAAGCATTGTCTTATTCTCCGTAGTGTCTCGTTTTTTACTAGGTTAAGAAACATGCACTTTGCTAAGGCGAGGATGCATTAGATGTTAGTTCTTTAAACCAATAACAAAGGAGAAATGGTCCTTAACCTTTAAAATTGTGCAAGTTAGTTTTCAAGCTTTTATCGTAGTTTCACAACGAGACCAAACAATAGGAACCATCTTAGTTAAATCCTCATATGGCCCTCGTATGTCCAACTTCATGGAACTAGATTTTGTTTTCCAGATGTCCGGAAATTTGAAGTGAGCAAAATGGATTTTAGCGTTGGGAATTCATTGTGCGACTAAGTTGAAAGGTCATCGACTAATGGTTCAATTTTCTTATCAGAAATGTGTGAACCACTACATATGAAGCGTACCTGTAAAGCCCAGGCCATGTAATTGATGTATGAAATTGGATATCTCCAAAATGGCTTTGGAAGATCGTTGGGGAGTCGGAAAAAGCCGGCTGTGGCCATCATTATACCCTGCATTAACAGATCACGTAGATGAACATCGTGGGTATATGTATCTGGTGTGCCGTGTGTGTAATGAGGATTAGAGTACTTAAGAGTCGAAAAGAATTCTAGAGAGGGGGGTGTAAATGCTTACGATGAAACCTGCCCCGATTACGACCCCCATCAAGAAATTAGGAACAACCGAAGCCACAACCAACATGGAGCTCTCGACCACGGCTATGGAGATTAAAAGGTCGAGGGTGGCGAACATAAAGTGCGATAGGCCAGGATGAAACTTCACAATGAAATAAGTGATAGATGCTGAACTAAACGACATCAAAACCAAGAACGGAAATGAAGATATGAAGTTAGAAAGAGTAAACAGCCCAACGCCGTAATGCCCGTTGAGCCTTTCTTTGGAAAAAATCTGTCATAACACATAAATCACACTTCAAAATCTTAAATTATACAGCAAAACTAATCTCTGTTGTTTTGTAGTTGACACGTTACCTTCATTTCTTCGATGAATGATGGGAACCCTCCGATGGACATAAATGTCATAAAACCCGATATGAATCCACCGCATGCGCCTCTGGCTAGAATCGAGTGATAATCAGTTCCAACATCATGAAAGACAGAACCAACACAGATTGATACTACAATGTATACTATGATTCTTAGCCAGTAATATCCAAAATCCCTAGACATGTTTGTGAAAGATCTCATTGTCAATGTTGAAAGTTGCTTCCACCTTGTTGCTTGGCTCCCTCTAGTCTTTTCAATTTCAAATCCTTCCTGCAGATTATAACCTTATCTATACATTTTCAAGAAAATAAAATGAACCCTTGTGCATGAATATAAGTACGTCTGATGCACAGTAATAGACAACATTGGACCAAGTAATCTTTAACACTCGAATGTTTGGGACACGGTAGTACACTAGATAATAAACAAGATTTTTAACCTTTTTTTTTACATTTTAATCCTGTCCAGTTGAGCATACCAGAAATACTGAATGTATGTTTGATCATGCTCCTTGTTTCTCGTGGAAAGACGAGTATAATTTAGGATAATGAAAATGAACAATACTATGCAACAAGGGATATAGATAAGAAGCTCACAGTATAAGTTGAGATTTCTTGAATTCTAGCTCGAGCTCGAGCTGCATAGTTTGAGCATTTGTATTTCTGAAGAAGCCTTGCTCGAATTTCTTCTGTTGTTAAATTAATGGAAGGACCAGAAAAATTCTTAAAACCCTGCAGAAAGAAACAACAGATTATAAATATTGCTATATATATTGTTAGAATTTGGGTGTGACCCGAATTCCTTGTTTGAAGTATTGAAGAATTTTAATTGAAGTGCACGTCATGAAGAATACAAGTTTGGAATGCTATTGAAGTTTTATATCAAATTGAAGTTCTATTTTGGATGATCATTGGGAGTTGGAAATTAGTATTAGACTTGAAGAAGAATTTGAGATGGAGAAAACTATTTGAAAAAAAAAAAATCAGAACGTCCGGCACCGCAGTGCCGGCTCTTCTATACGATTTTATAAGTGTGAGAAAATAGATTACTAAAATTATAGGATCAATTGTAATTTTCTATCTTCTCCGTTATTCTTGAGTCAATAAAATCTCTTAATTCACGTGTCATATTTTTATCTTTATTATTCTTTTGCTTGATCATACACTTCATTATTATTTAACATATAACTTCAACATCTCAATCGGTGATTTGTTTCACAACATATATACTTCGTAGTGTAATAAAATCAGATTTAATAATTTACTCACACTAATTTTTTGAGATCCCATCAAAGTGTTGTTTACATTATCAAAATCCGAATTTATGCAACGAAGAAAATGATCCGACGGATTTCTTCTGCTTGGACAAGGATATCCTGAATCTGCAAAGAACTATAAAAAAGTGTGATTATATCAGTAAATTACAGTTTATCAATGAAAGTTAAGCTTTATGTATAGCGTGCGTTAAAATTCGAACCTCTATTGCCATTTTTGCTTCTCCAAAGTAAATTTTTTCTCCACAAGATAGCAGTAAAAGATCATCAAAGAGAGCAAAGACTTCACTACTCGGTTGGTGAATGGAGGACACAATTGTTCGACCACTGCATGCAACGTTCTTGAGAGCTTGAACGACAAAAAAAGACGAGGAGCTGTCAAGGCCACTCGTGGGTTCATCCAGGAACAGAATCCTCGGTTGTGTAAGAATCTCGACCGCTATGCTTAGCCTCTTCTTCTCCCCGCCACTTACACCTCGAACATGCCAGTTTCCTATCATCTGATCAGCACATTCTTGAAGTCCCATTTCAATTATTGTGTTTTCTATGATTTCATTTGCTTCATCTTTAGTTATGTTGCTTGGAAGCCTCAATTGTGCTGAGTATGTGATGGTCTCTCTAACTGTGAGTGTCCCCAAGAATACATCTTCTTGAGTTACATAAGCCTGATGGTCATTTACAAATAAAAGAAAAGAAAAGAATAAAATGAAAATGTTAGCGTGATTTTAACATATTTTTAAACTCAACCGGGCCCTTTGTTTTGAATAAGCACCAACCATTCAAGTTAAATGGAGTTGAATCCATGCCCAAAACATCAAGTATGTAACAAAATTTAACGACTATCCCACGAATCTAACGCATCAATCATGTCATAAATACAATAGTTGGAAGTAGTTCCATGATGTGTCTCTTTTAGCTGCCTTTTTCATGTTCTTTTCTAGGTGTGATTTGTGAATATAAGCAACTATTTGCAGCTCTCCTTTTACGGGTTGTAACTTTTCTTTTATGTTGGTAGGCACGGTACTCAGTAGGCAGAATTCCAAATTTGTGCAATATTAAATATTTTGCACAGAAAGTGTGATCATTGATCTTGGATCTAAATTCTACTCGCATGAAATTTCACCTACCAAGATCTTTAGTTTCTCCAAGCCTTGTCAATTGCCTAAAACATCCTTAACTCAAACTTCATTTTCTTATATTAGTTTGTACAGTGTAAATCAAGTAACCGTGTCCAACTCGATTAATTTGACAAATGGAAAAATAATGTATGCCATCCCAATATGACAAAATAAAGTGCAACGACCCTAATGAAAATGGGATAAGAGTTTCTGGAAATATATGAAAATAAACACTTACAACAACACCATAGTTGAGCCTCTTTTTCCTTCCATTTAGAAGAACATTGCCAGTCATGATAACATTTCCTGAGAGTCTACCTGCAAATTCATGCAATCACTTTTACATTAGAATAATACTTCGTAGCACTATTTGCACGAGGAGGAGCCAACCCTAGTACGAGAGGACTGGGTT
>CAIGRT010196796.1:0-11931 GCA_903798405.1 Fraxinus platypoda | reverse complement strand
CTAAGCTTCGCCTAGGCCCGCCTAGACTCGTAAAGCTTGAAACTTGACCTCCACGCTTAGCCACGCTTTACGCTTTTTAGAACACTGTTTATTAGTGATAGTTGTTACATTTTGATTTTATAATTTTGTATATTATATTTCCCCTTTTTGTGATATACAAATCATTTACTAGATATTGACTAATGATTTACGTGTATTATCTATTCAAATTATTTTAGTTAAAATTAAATTTTTTAAACAAACCAATAAAGTTACTTTAAATTTCAACTACACATTCTCCAAAAAATACTATTCATTACTCTATTTCTTCTACAATAATGTGAGACAAACACACACTNCAATTAAATTTTTCAAGTTATTTGTTACAAATTATGTTTATACCTTTAAATTAATATTTTTTTGAACTCATTTATTAGTAATAATGGTTACATTTTGATTTTATAATTTTTAATATTATATTTTCCCTTTTTGTGATGTACAAACCATTTATTAGTTATTGACCAATAATTTACATGTATTATCTATTCAATTTGTTTTAGTTATAATTAAAATTTTCAAACAAATAATTATTTGATATTACAAAACGAATGAAAATATTGGACTAATTTTATTGAAAGTATTTTAAGAAGATAGCAAATTGTTCATAGATTAGATATGGTTTATTACACAAAAGGACAACAAAGTGTTGCTTGATTTGGTATTAAGGTTATATTCTAGTTAGTTATATTTAGTTCCCTAAAATTTCAATAGAGAAAAATTTTGAAAATTGGTTATTAAATCAACCGGGCCGAATCGGCCCGATAATTAAATAAAACCGGCTACTTGACCCGGTCGAATCCCTTTTTTGACCGGGCCACTTGCATTTACATGTATGAGCTTGTCCGGCCCGCAATAGGGTCCAGCTGTTTATCGGACCGACTGGCCCAGTCGGGTCAATTTTAATAGCACCGCTGCACACTCCCTCCATCTCCAAGTCTGCATGCACCAAATTCCCAGTAAGGTTGAACATTTCTGTCAAATTTCTTGAGCAACGTTCCCCAAAGCCAAGACGTGATCTTGATCCTCGTATCTCCCTGTAAGCAACACATACACTTTGATACAATTGGGATACCATCCTTTCGAATTTTGTCATCTACCGAGAGAGTTCCTGCCAAGTTTAAAAAATAAAAAAAGGTAAATAAAATTCAAGACTTCTGGTTCTTTGTATTTTTACTTCTCTTAACTAACTTTTGTTATTTCTCTCAATTGTACGATTGATCACTGAAGTTTTTACGAAAGTTGAAGTTGGTTTTAAAGTATTTTTGGACTCATTTAGTCACTTGAGTGATTTAACATTGTACCATTAGTCATCAAAGTATTTTTTTGACTTGTTTTATCATTAAAATTAATTACTGTTACACCAAGGGTCGCTTTATTTGTGGAGATAGTGTCCAATGAAAAATGGAACTAATTAAATGTTGATGTGTACGAAAAAAATATCTACTAAGGAAGACTTGTGAAATTATGCCCATGTTTGAGTCACATTTTTATTTTCATTCTCATTCTTTTACTTATTTTCAACCACACATTCTTTAGTAAAATAATATTTTTCATCATATCAATAACTTTTCCTTCTTTTTCAACCACATATTCCATTCCAAGGTGAAGTAATTTGCGAATAAGCTTTCGCATGCATTTCAACGATTTATGTAGTTGAGAACCAGGTTAAGAGTTACAGGGTCAAAGTGGGACCAAATGTTCTAGATGCAGTTGAGGACATGATGACAAGTATTTTAGGTGGTTCCAATGAATCAGCAAATGAGGAAGCTACATTTTCTAAGTCAAACCAAAAATGTGGTTTTATAGATAGAATTCTAAGTGATACGGTCTATATGGATCTCGAAGACTGCACGATTATAGCAGCATATGAGTTCATTGTTAACGCTCAACCTTTTTATCTATAAAATCCTTTATCACTTAGTGTCAACTCAAAAAATGCTCCTTGAGCAAGATTCATTTGAGACCATATTGTTAACGATAAATTTCACGTTAAACAAAGATAAAATATTAACTAATATGTAAGAACTTGTGCTGTTCTTCTTAATAAAGTTGAATTTTAACATGGAGTTTCAAGTTTGAATATAACATTAGATTTTATTAAGCACCAATAAGCAATATGTTGCGACTAAGACTCGAAACAAGTACAAAAATTTCAAAATCGACGTTCTCAAATGAACCACAGTCTTGTATGAATAAATTTTATTTCGAATAAAAATATCAATATATGATAATTTGTGTTACTCATTTTAATAAAATTCATCCATTAAGATTGAATTCAAAATCATGCAAAATAGGCCCACCCCATTTGCAGTTGAAGCCCCTCATCAAGATCAAACACGACAAGAATCTCAAGTGGATCAATATTTTAGATCGGCACAATTTTTCATAATATGGATAATTATGAACATTTGCTCGATTTTCAATTATGAAGATAATTATGAGCATCGGTTTCCTTTGTCATGTGATTCATATGAAAAAGAATAATGTTATTTGTATATAATGAAATTATATAAATTTACATACATATGATGCGTCAAAAAGAGCGAGAAAGTTTTTTTTTTATTAAAGAAAGTTTGACCTAATCATGTCATCACATCATTTGTATTTAAATCATTATGTACATGTAGCACAATCGTTGAAAAAAAAATTCATTTTTCCCAATTAAAGTCACCCACCCACCTAGGCTTGGGCATGTTTCGGGTTGAGTTGGTTTTGGGCTCAACCCGAAATTGAATTGATCGATTTGGATGAATTTCAACCCAAATTGACCCAATCCACATGTTAAAATTAAACAGAACCAAATCAATTTAGATCAGTTTTTGTTTAATTAGCCGGTTTGAACATTTGTCCAAGTTAGAAAAATTTGCCTACATATTTTGGGTTAAAAATTTAGCTTGTCTATGTATATATAAATGGTAAATGGCATGTTACCTCAAAATCATCATATATATTTGATAGTTTACCAACAAACAATTACAACAAAATGAAAGTAGGCTACAATCTGAATTTGGAGTTTACAACAAAGAATTCTTCTCTCTGCTTTTATTTTCTTTTGAAATTTGGAGTTTTGATAGAAGAGACGTAGACAATAAACAAATTATTTGAAAAAGAATTATGTTTGTATCTTTATTATTTTATTTTTGAAGTTTAGAAATCAGAATTTTAAAATGAAAAAAAAATATATATAAAAAAATGTATCACCACGTTGAGTCTGTTAATTAACGGGTTGATTGCTTAAACTGCAACCTTCTCAAACCGAATTTTTAATGGTTAAACTTAATCGAAACAAATCGACTCAATTTGATTGGATCGATTTTGCGATTTTTTTGCCCACCCTGACACCCACCCCATCGCTCGCAAACAAACGCTGCAGGTTAGGGGTAGATTAATTAGAATGGATGCTGAACACCACGTGAAACACCACATGGTGTTTGGCCCTATTAAAATGCTGTCTTCATTTATATATGGCAATCTAATGCCAGTGTAATTTATAAGACAAGTACTTCTAAGAAATTCAAATTGATATTGAAATGGCATTGCCAAATGGAGAGCAATCTACAGAGCTTCTTCAAGCTCAAGCTCACATTTGGAACCACATTTTCAACTTCATAAATTCCATGTCTCTCAAGTGTGCAATCCAACTAGGCATACCTGATATTATCCATAAACATGGCAAACCAATGACACTGCCTGAACTAGTCGATGCCCTCCCTATGAACGAATCGAAGTCTCAATTTGTCTCCCGCCTAATGCGAATTTTAATCCATTCAGGGTTCTTCATCAACGCCAAAATCTCGGAGAATGAAGAAAATATGGGATATTGGCTTACATCAGCTTCTCGTCTCCTCTTAAAAGACGAGCCACTGAGCGTGACACCATTTTTACTAGCCATGCTTGATCCGGTTTTGACAGAGCCATGGCATCATCTAAGCGAGTGGTTTAAAAGTGATCAGAATCCCACGCCATTTGATATTAAACACGGGAGGATGCTTTGGGAGTATGCTGAGCAGGAGCCAAGGTTGAACAGCTTCTTCAATGAAGCCATGGCTAGTGACGCACGGTTGGTGACTAGTGTGCTTATTAGAGATTGTAAACATGTATTTGAAGGTTTGAATTCGATTGTAGATGTGGGAGGTGGAACAGGAACTTTGTCCAAGATTATTGCTGTTGCATTTCCAAACTTGAAATGCACTGTGCTTGATCTTCCACATGTTGTTGCCGGCTTGGAAGGGACTAAGAACTTGAGCTATCTTGGGGCCGACATGTTTGAATCGATTCCTTCTGCAGATGCAATCTTACTCAAGGTATTACTCGTGTCTTCCTCTTTTTCCTTGCCGTTTCATTAGATATTGATCGTGAATACGCGAACCACTTTTTGTGTCAAATGAGTCACCAAACATCCACATGGTCGCTCTATCCATTCCATTATTCATAATAACAAAATATTCAATGTCGCCCTTAACATGAAACTTGAGATTCGTGTTAGATTTTCTCTTTAGTTTGATGGGTAACAAGAATGAATGAAGTGATCAATTTTCTATCTGCCTTTGAACTTGTATTCCTAATATGACAATAAGCTAGGGTGTACATGTAGGGTCCACACCGACCACTCACAAATGGGGGGTGGGTGAGGTTTTTTTTTTTAACTTTTTTATTAAGGTCGGTCTTGCGTGGGACCAACCTCATGTGAGACATATGTAGGGGTTCTGTGAAACATGTGAGACGCATGGGACCGACCTCATGTGAGACATATGCATGTGTTACATTAATTGTTCACCATTGATGAGATTTGAACTATCTCAATAATTTCTACCTACCATCAAAATAATTAATTCGATGTGACAAGGACAACGATGAAGTAAGGCATGACACACGAGTACATTAAAAAGTGGTTTATATGTAAAAAATAATAAAATAACTTTTACAAGTAAATTAAACGATTTCTCTATTTGATTTGGCTAAAAAAAAAAATCTTAGTATAGCCTGATAAAAGATGATGAATGCGTGATTAAAAAATTGATAAAAATTATGAATATTATAAAATGCAAAATAGAAATAAACTTAGAGAAAAAATAAATTTTAAATATGAGGGTCAAATATTGTTTAATCAAGAAATAGAAGTAAATAATTCTTGAACTTAAAGCGAGAAGGATTCCACAATCACAATACTATTCTATTACTTAACATAAGATAAAATCCCTGTTTATCAACAGTTTCTAAAATTTATTTTACTTCAAAACACATTTTCAACCATATATTTATCTAATAAAATAATTTTACACGATAACTCGTAACGATTCATGTCTTTTTCACCATGCATCTCCAAAGAAATCACGTTTTTCAAAACACATTCTTAAAACATCTCTTCCAAATAGGGGCTAAATCTAGGGACGCCATATTTCATATCGAGTCCTCGTTTGATTCAATGATTAAATCTAAATCAAAGTCAACTATTAATTTTAACAATATATTTTATAGAATTCACAACTTTTCAATCATTACATTTAATTAACTTTTATCAAAATCTACTAAATATCTGACCTTTATCTAATCCAAACAGGGGCTCAATTTCTTAGAAAACAATGTAAAAATCTTGTTCAATCTTTGGAGTCGTTTAGGCTATCATTCATTACATGAACTCAGAATCTTATCTTATAGTGCTGGTACATTTGATGAATAGTGGATATTGCATGACTGGAGCGATGAAGACTGTGTCAAAATACTGAAAAAATGCAAAGAAGCAATTCAAAGCACTGATAAAGGAGGAAAACTCATAATTATTGACATGATAGTAGACAACCAAAAAGAAGACAACGAGACAATTGAAACACAACTCCATTTCGATATGTTGATGATGACTATTGTCACTGGGAGAGAGAGAAATGAGAAAGAATGGGCAACAATCTTCAGTGATGCTGGCTTTACTGACTACAAAATAATCCCTGTACTGGGATTGAGGTCTGTTATTGAGGTTTATCCTTGATTAGTTCATTGTATTGAATAAACACTGTTTCTGAACAGAATTTCATCTTCAATTTGTGCTATTTCTGTTTTCATTCACAACAATATTTTATGTTTTTGCTATTACTCTATGTTTCTAATAAATTACACAAAATATTTTGTCTTTGATATTAGAGCAAATCAAGATTCTGATACGTTATGTCGGATCTTATTTATATTACTAGTTTTGGCCCATGCAATGCATGGGTTGTCTTATTTTTGAGATTATGTTAGCGTATATATAATAAATGAAATTAGGAAAATGAACTTTATTTAACAAAGTAAATTTACATATGATATATTGTTTGATAATTTTTTGACGATTCATACTGAAATGTTATATTCAATGTAGAAAAAGATTTACAAATAGTCCATGTAATGAAGATCTAGCACTAAGGAGCTGAAAGAAAATCATTTTAATACAAAGACACAATAATATATTTTCTAGGAACAGATAATCATGTAACATGTTATTGAATAAAAACTTAAAACTCAAAATCAAATGGATAGATGAGTATCTGTTCCGATTGAAGAGAGAATAGATAGAGCTAGCACTGTTGTGATGTCCTTACAATTTAGTTGTTATAACTTAAAAAATAGGCACATCAATAATTTTAACCGACAACTAAACAAATTAATGATTGAAGCAGATTGGCTACATGAGTTACCATTACTCCACTTAGACATAAATGAATAAAATAAATGTCTCAACCTTAGCTATTAAAATTCCACAAATTAATTAAGTTGTTTTGCCTATGTGAAGGATTTATTTTCAGGCTTTTTCCAGTAAGTTCAACTAAACTTCTGGAAACTCATTTTCTGAGACGTCGAAATTTGTTTTTAGACAAGTAGCAGTTGCTCGCGATTATGACACCAACCCTGTAGTTGCACCAAGTTTTTGTGCCTTAGGCGTCCTATTGTGCTTATTTCCGCCAAGTACTCCCTTTCACCTAATTTTCAAAAATTACCGAGCAATATGCTATTCAAACACTTGCGAATGAACATATAATGTTAAAAAGTTGACAGATAGAAATATCTAACAACAATCTGATGGCAGAAAAGGAATACATACTTGTAAACACATATCCTCATATCCAATATTGCTGGTACTTCTTATAGAAACAAAGTGAACATTTTGCAAATGAAGCTGCAAAATGAACATTTTACAGCTGACATTCAAGAGTAATATCGTGCTACGGTTTCATTTTGTTCAAAGAACAAAAGTGAACTCATGTAATGCATCATGAAAGAGACAATAACTTTGAGGAGATCCAACCAAACTTCAACATTCACTGTCAGAGCTGGCTACATCACTGCTATAATCACTACTGTCATCCTCAATGTCAAGCTGCACGTGCTGGATCTTTATCGACTCTGGTACCTTTGTCAGGCCTGGAGGGATAGGTCTTGGTTGTTGCTCCTCTGCCCTTGGTGGAACCGGAAGGGAATCAAACGGAGGCAATGTGACTGGATCCCCAGGCTTCCACCAGGTGGAGGAAGAATTGGCAGATCAGTAGGCAATTCCACAGGCATCCCAGGTTTCCATCCTGATGGTACCACAATATTTGGAGGAAGCAAACCCAGAATTGCTGTAAGATTCGCCAATGGATTGCTTTCCGATGGCTGTGCAGTTGGGGTTTCAATGAATGGTTCAATTATTTTCTCTTTACCTCCATCTGTTTTAGATAAACCAACATCAAGATCGGCAAAGTTATATAACTGTGATGCGCGCATCTGCTCCTCTTGTGGAGCAGGAGGAAGTCTGTCCAGCACCAAATTCTGGAGGTGCAAAAGTTGTGTAGCTTATCCTATGGGCGTAGGACAATATATCTGATAACTTCAGCTGAGTTGCCACAGTAGTTGTGGAAGAATCTTCTGCATTTTCCACCGCCTTTGATCGTTTAGGGCGGCGATAATCAGAATAATCATCTACAAGAATATCAAGAACGCGCTCAGCCTCTTTAAGTTTATCGGCAAAGGCAAGAATTGTGGAATCTTTGGACCGGATTTTACGAGTGAGCTTCGGTTTAGCATCTTGAAGATCAAGAATCTCTTGGAGTTCAGCAACAGCTTCAAAGAATTGAGTTTGCAGAGCTGTGAACTGGGCAATGATTTCTTTCGTGGATGAAGGAGATGAGTCTGGTGGAGTAGGTGCCAAGGATTGGGTTTGGGAAGACAAAAAGTGAGGAAGGGAACCTCGAAAGGCACTGAGCCAATGAGATCTATTGGGCGATACTTCAAAAAGTTTTGAGGCAAGAGATGCCATTCGGAAGAGAAGAGATTGAGCTCTAGGGAGAGGCGGGAGGAGAGGAAGGAGTGTTGAGGAAACATAAGTCGCGCTTGACTGATTTGAGGATTGATGGGGATTGAGAGATGGCGACGTTTGGGAGGTGAATTTAGGAGGTGTCGGGTTTTGAAGAGGTGGTGAATTGGGATTTCACAGGCCTAGCCTGGCTGGAGATTGCACAATCTGACGTGGAACATTTTGTAGCATTTTGGACTCCCCTTCAAGGACCCTGAAAAAAGATTTGGAACTTATGATAATATGTCATCAAAAGTACCATTTCAAGAGTAAACATATATGAAAAAACTAAGATACAATCCTCAAGAGCAAATCCATGTACATGAAGATTTGCATCGATTCCAGCAAAAGTTGCCCTGATATTAATCAACATGAGTAAAAATCTAACTGGACATGGTACTCCATTGATCATGTGAAACAGTGTGGGAAAACTCCATAATTCGGTATAAAGCAATAAAAACAAAATTCAGTTACTTTACAACATAATTATCCATTGGAAAAAAACACCAAAAACATTTAAATATAAGACATCATTAACATAAATGCACTTACGTGATCTAAAAAAAAAATTAACAGCTACTCAGCTTCAGAAATCTCAAAGTTCATTAGTTTTTTATACTTGCAGGATTGAGTTCAGATCTGACAATCAATGCTATTTTAAGTAAATAATTTTGCACACGATCTATATTATATCCTCCCAGATTATCAACAAAATCCAAATTTTATGCTGCATAAGTTTTTAACAGCCTAATCATAGAATTGAGTTTTTCACACTTATTTAAGGTCACAATGTTATTTTTAGGAGTGGAGAGAAATAACCATAAAACAATCATAGAATTACAGAACATGCGTATTCTATAAAGCATTTTGCTGTCTAGATGGCTTTTACATGTTCTAAAAATATTATCTACCCGGGATTGATATGGTTTAAAGTTTTAAAATACAGCTTGATATGCGTGACAGTGTATTTGAACATTTCCTTCATCTTCATATCTTATAATGCGTATTTGCTGGCAAATACAAGATAATTCACCTCATCAAGGTTGTGGTCACCAGCTATAAACTATAATAGGGGCAGCAGGAATGGTGCAACCATTGCGCCGATTATAGATCAAAAACCATAGCTTAATAAAAGTACAGAAATAAGTTCGTAGAAAACCAAATTAACATAGAGGATTGTTTACGAGCACAAGACACGAACCAAGTACCAAACAAAAGCAGATTGCATTGACAATTGTGTATTTTACTATCCCCAACCGTCAATACTGGGATTAATTGAAACAGTAAATTCCCTAAACCCAAAAAGTTCTATTTTTAAGCAAGCAAAGAACCAATTAATGATTTGTGTTGTATATTTATATCCAAAAGTATATAAAATTAGAAGAGACATTCGTTCTTGAATACTTGGACAATTTAACGAGCAATTCTGACAGACTACTCATTTCCCAAAATGAAACAAGTTACTGAACTTAAATAAAAGAAAACACAAAATGAAGTAGAAATTTCAGTATTCTTTTCAAGAATACAATTGCCTTGTGGATTCTATCAGATAGCATTGTAAAGCCCCTTGTAAGCGCAAGTAGAGGATTGCACTAATATCTCCAAGTTTGATATTGACTATGTCTCCAAGAATCAACATTGAGACTTCTTCTTCGATCCATTTCCTATCTCGCAGAATCAGGAGTTAGGAACAAATTGAATCACTTTTGTTTAAGATCAAAGATTAATATGATACTAAGGAGAATAAATGGTGCAAATTTCTAGCTGGAAGCTATTTCAGAAGAGCAAACCTTGACATTTGGAGCCAATCGAGCCATGAGGCAAGATCGCAATTCCCAGATTTCTATCAAACCTAAACGTGCCTAACAGAAAAAGTTAGACAAGAAGTATTATCATCTTCTAGCAGTAATCTGGCATTCCAAGTGTTTTCTCTTTCTCCTTTTTTGCTTTCTTCTTTAAATGAACCAAATTGAGTTTTGTAAATAAGAAGTCTGAAAATAGTTTGCTTACTACATCATTATTTTGCCACTCTTGCTGCTCAAGCTGAGGCAGTGCAAAAATTGCTAAACTGTTTCTAATATGCTATTTAGTTCCCAATTTCTTTCAATGACAAAATTAAGAAGGCACTTGAAA
Source organism: Fraxinus platypoda (assembly GCA_903798405.1). NCBI lineage: Eukaryota > Viridiplantae > Streptophyta > Magnoliopsida > Lamiales > Oleaceae > Fraxinus > Fraxinus platypoda. Next base: position 1,457 of record CAIGRT010196796.1, on the reverse strand, counting down.
ATATTACTCTCTTGATTGTGATTGTTTATAACTGATAATAATACATGTTTGGAATACAAACATGTTGCTTCACTAAATTGCAAATCATCGAAGTAACTCTATCTGCACGGTGTCCATATAACATATATAAAAAACAGACAGCATTTTACGAAGAGCAGAAGAATATGTAAGAGAAACTGAAAATATGTGAACTGAAAATTATATACAGAACTTCCAAAACTATTGCGACTTCTCTGTAAGCCCTGATGCCAAATCTATGATCATAAGTGTTTCGAAGTTGCACATACAAGTGATAATGAAACCAGTCATACAATTCAAAATATAGAGGTTCATCTCACTCAACTTTCCACTAAATTCCTGATTTACGGAAACCCAATCAAGTCCAAGAAGTAATGTCACCAATAAATTCGCAAATAGCAAATAATCGTAACTGAAGATCGATTATACAAAAATAATAAAACATTAAGAGCTACTTAGACTATCAATTTGCTAATAGAACAATAGGATGGAACTAAAAGAATAGATCTGATTGAATTCATTATAAATAAATAAAGAGTGAAAATAAAGCAAACCCATCTCAGAAACAATCGATTGAGCTCAAATCAACACACTTTAAATCCAATATCACAAAATATATATAAAAAAAAAAAAAAAAAACGAAATGAAGCCGCACAGAGGATGTTAGACAGGTTTCGAACTCTTTCGCCATATCAAAATTCAAACATACCTTTGAGATCTCTTCAAATTCGACGATAGGTTAAGAGTTGAGGTGTTTTTAGACTGAGAATTACTTGGAGGAGACAAAAGTTTTGGCAAATGGGAGAAAATTTCGAGAGTTTGGATGGAGTAGACAAAGGATGAAGATAAGTATATGTGGTGAAAGGAGAAAATTTGAAGACTTGCTCCGCACAGTGCGGAGCAAGAACTCCGCACTGTGCGGAGCAAGCCCGTTTCTCCGTGCGGAGTTGTATTTATTGATTAAAAAAAAAAAAATCTAGTACAGTATGGAATATTAAAGTCAACAATTGTAGGCATATGAATTGATTAAAAAAAATGATCTATTGTAGTAGGGAAATATTAAAGCCAACAATTGTAGGAATCCAAATTACCCTTAACACCCACGTGTGTGTGAATAGTGGAAGACAGATAGGGGCATTTGGTGTAAATAGTAGAGGATGTATATGGACAATTTGGGCTAACGAAAATGCTTCAAAATGAACAGCATTCGACGTGTTGGCTCTTTTAATATAATAGGGATAAGCTTAGGTACAACCACTAGCAATATAAATATTAAAATTGAACACCACAAGAAGCACTATTCTTGTATATAGATCAATATGTCGTACTTAAATAATATTGAAATTCAAGATTACTTTGTATATGATCGCTGTTTTCGGAGGTGGAGTACTAATTTTTAAGTTGATGAATCTATAGGTCATATTATTTGAATTAAATTT
>CAIGRT010196756.1:0-11693 GCA_903798405.1 Fraxinus platypoda | reverse complement strand
GAAGATGAATGTGAGAAGCTGTCTTCTTATCCTGCATCGCATCATCCAAATCCAGCTGTGCGAGTACTGGACGCATCTTAACCTGCCATAGTGAAAATTTAGTGCTCTGATCCAAAAGTGGAATGTCATACTTCATGGAAGCCGTCACGAATAAAAAACCCCGAACAAATCAAATCTTGCGCTCTTGCGGAACTGCTGAACCTAGCTCTCTGATACCACTTGTTGTAAAACAACCAAGATACCAGAATTGCTCTCATACCAATTGTTGTTAAACAAACCACCGGATTGAGATGTTGAAGTTATATGGCAAATAAAAATGAAGTATATGATCAAGGAAAGAATAATAAAGACAAGAATATGGCAGAGAAATTAAGAGATTTTATTGACTCAAGAATAATGGAGAAGAGAGAAAAATTACAATAGATCCTATAATTCTAGTAATCTATTTTATCACGCTTATTAAATTGTATAGAAGAGCCTAATATTTATAGGGAATATGTTACAAGAATATGGCAGAGAAATTAAGAGATTTTATTGACTCAAGAATAATGGAGAAGGGAGAAAAATTACAATAGATCATATAATTCTAGTAACCTATTTTCTCACACACTATATAATTGTATAGAAGATCCTAGTATTTATAGGAACATGTAGGGAACGTCCAAACCCTCTTAGTAGAGTTGTTGATGAAGTAGGATACCAAAAAATGGAGTCCAAAACAAATTACAATTCCCAATGAGCTTCCAAAATAAAACTTCAACTTGACATGACTCCAATAATATTCCAAATTTGAATTCTTCATGATGTGCACATTAATTAAAATTTTTCAATACTTCAAACAAGGAATTCGGGTCACACTCAAATTCTAACAATATACTTATTCACAAATCAGCAGGACATATATATAACTTGATGAAAAGGGATGGTGCAGTAAATTTCTTTACAATATGCCATGGTTCCATGCAAATCGCCAATGGGCTGCACATCTCTGCTAAAATCAAACCAGCCACTCTTTGAGTGTCAAACAAAGTAAAACTTCCTTGATTTGGACTTTTAACTTTTAATCGGTTTTCTCACAAATAAACTCCGGAGGAGGATTTGCATAAAAACTCTATCCTAGCTTAGGAACTCGCCCGACCCCATCATATAAGGGCCTCTAACACGGTTGTCAACGAGCTTTTTGACTTTAGAGCTAAATCTTTCATGTGATTTTCCCTTTGTCTCCAGCACATGAAAGGAATGAAACAAAAAAGACTTCTTTGGGTGAGTAGATTTGTTCTCTATGCCATAACCTATTGATGATGCTTCTTAAAAGAAATAAACTAAAATTTCTCAATTATATAGCCAAAAGTGGTGAGGTTTGAATGCTACCTGTCTGGATTTAAAGTTTTCGTGAAACTCTTGAAACACTGACGACATTGTACTGCCTTAAACATGTTTCAATCCTATGTGTACACAAAAACATCACTCTGAAGGGCGATATCATAATCCAAACCAGCCAACTTATCTTGGTGATTTCTAAAAGGATCTAATTCTTCCTTTCTTGAAAGAGTCGAGTGCAAAAAGATATTTGGGATACTCTCCATCAGATATTTCATGCTACCATTTCCAAAAGCTTCACCAGTTACCAAGTACATTCTAGTGCTGGATGAGAAGCCAAAGGCTTTGAGTGAGAGGGCTGTCTGAAGCATCAATTTTCCTCGAGGCTTAGCAACACAAAGCCATACATCCTCTAAACTGTTGGGAGGAGAACTATTCATCAGAGATAATGTGACCAACTAAAATGTTGCACTAAGTTAAGCACCTCAACTCAGTGACGTTTTAGAATATGATCATCTATTATAGAACTTATCAAAACAAATGCACAAGCACTACAATCTATATTTTTAGTACTTGACAAAGTTCTTGATTTCTATTCTACAAAGTAGTATGACCCTCATCAGGTCTTCTACGTTGATGCTAAAGCATTATTGATAAGTGTATTTTTTATAGACCATTAAATTAGAGTAGTTGTTAGTTATTTGGATGAGTTATAACTTAATTTTGTGTTAATTATTTTTGGTAGGTTGAGCTCAATGCAAATTGTCGGATTTGGAAGAAAGGAACGAAAAACGTGCGAAAACGAAGGAAATTCAATATTTGGGGACCAAAGTGTAAACATCCAATAGTTGATTCGGACCACAAAACGATGATCGAAGATCATATAGGATCATTGGACGCAATTGTAGGTCAAAGAAGTGAAATATAGTGGAAGTATTTTCACTAATCAATTTACAGCCGAGGAAGTTATATTCCAAATTTTTAGTCTCAACTTGAAACCCATTTTAAGAATAGAAAACGTTCGAATTGGAAATATTGTATTTCTAGAATAATTGTATCCCTTTGAATTATATTTCTAACATATTTTTAATTACCTCAATATGATATCTGTAGAGAAATTTATTGCCAAAATACTAAGAGCTGCTTAGGGACGAACATTTCTAGCCTGAACGGCCCAACTCCTAATTTGATCCAAATTCTTATGGAAATTAAATTTAACCTACTATTTAACCTACAAGGGGACGGCCAGAAAGATATCAAAACCTTATTTTTTATCAAAAGAAGGAGGCTAGCACGAGATTGAAAGGCAATTAACACGAGAGATTGAAGATTCAAAATCTAGGCTCGAGATTAACAAAGACACTTTCCATTCATTTTTTTCAATTTCGGGTGATGTTTTTCCAAATATTTTTGTGTAATTTACATAATAATATGCAAAGATTATTATTTTCATATATTGGATGAAGATGAAACCGATTTGTTATTTGTTTTATAATGCAAGACTAGTAGTTTAATTTATTTCTTGCGTCTCTTGATTAATTTCGTATACCCATTGCATTATTTATTTGATTGGCCACCAATTAGATAATTAGTTGCTTATTTTAGTGTTGAGAGACTATAATAAGTTTAGAACGCGGTAAAATTAACATACTTGTAATAAATGTTAGAAATAACATTTATCACGTGTGCAATCATATAGATAATCTAAATTTTAATGCATTCTAATCATTCAAATTCGGGATAGGAATGATTCGGGTCGTGATTAGGATATATTTAATTTGTCTTGGAAAATGAAAATTATATATCATAGCTTTATCAATTTTCAAGAACACATGAACGAAATTAGATTTCAAATCAAGAATTGAAACAGATAGCAATATGTGGATTCGAGGTCCGATAAAATCATCTAAAAATTGATAAAAATTACATTTTTACAGTTTTTTTAGATTAATTTAATATAAAATAAAATCAAACTCTCTTTTGTGTACATAATTCGAGTTTCATAAAAATTTAGTAAACTTGAATTGAATTTATTCCATGTGGGATGACACTCTCAACTTATCAATTCTATTACTTGTCAACGATCTCATACGCTTGCGGGTTTCGCACGAACAATTATGTTCTCTAATACATCAATTTGATATCCAACTGGGGCTGATCAATAAAAATACTCCACCCTTGTTGTATATTCCACACATCATACTCGATTTATATCATATTCATGGAATACGGCGAATTTTTCTTGGGGCTTGTATAGGCACAAAATATGGCCCTTTCACGTGAAAGAAAAGAATTCACGCAATAAATGAGCAAGAAGATGGATTGATGATAAAATTAGCCTTTCAAAATAGGCGCACGGTTATTCTGATAAACGTTATATGTCAATTTTTCTGTTAAAATAGCAAATCTTTGTTGAAAGAAGACTATACTTCTATCTCAATTTAATTAGAAAGAAAATTTAGAAAAGAAAGGGTTCTTCAACTTCCCCTGCCAATCGCACACCCAACTCAGCACAAGCGCAATTACAAATTTGAAAGCAGATTCAAGTACTTAAATAAAGGAAATGGAAGTATTGCACTTAAAATGGCATGAAAATCTCCGGCTTCATATCAAATTTTCACTTGAATTCTCTTTCCTATATATAGAAAGATGCTTTTTATTTATTTATTTTACCTTTCTTAGATCTTTTTAATTTTTCTGATCGGATTAAACTACACGACATGTATTGGCTCTGGATTTTTCAATTCTTTCTTTCTCCGACCAGACATTATCTTCCTAGGGGACTATATCTATATAATTAAGTGTTGAGAATTAAAAATACTAATTCTATTCCACTGAGAGTAATCAATTCAGTGAAGAAAAATAGATACTCAAAAATATGCAAGATTTATAGAGGTTGATCTCAATTTGAGACTACGTCCTCTTTTGTCACTGTAATAATTTTGCTTTGATGAAAACAAATTTATAGGACAAAATTGTACGCCCTATCTTTTCTAACATTTATTTTTTTATAACTAAAAAACTTTAATGACAACTTCCTATTTATAAAACAATTGCAAAAAAAATTTGAAATTTATAAGTATGAAATTCATAAATTTTGGTTAGGGGGTGTGACGCCCCAAAAACAAAATTATAGAAATAAATTTTATTTGTTCTATATGCTATAGTTTTTTTTAGTCGAGGGACTTAAGTGAAACAAGCAATAAATTCAATTTTATTTTGACCAAATAATTAGATATTGATAGAGCGACATTTAGTATATCAATATTGAACTTGTTGGATAGATCATGTTAAATCATATATTTTGATAGGTGTTAGTCAATTGAATATTTTATACCAATTCAAACTCCACATTTTGAAAGTAATTGTTACTCAAGTACTAGATCAATAATGGAACACGGCACCTCAATCCTACATGTACCAAAACACAATTTCTTTTAACTATAAATAATGTGCTAAGGTCTCATCATTCACTTCCAAAAATTGTACACTCACACGAGAGAGAAATTGTTTTGAAAAGTCAAAATCATTATAGTAAAATCTATAGATACATACACGGCAAAAACGGGTTTTTACGTGAATAGTCAAGGAAGAAAATATTGGATCGTGAAATCATATTTGTTTCAACAATCTTATTATAATCTATCAAGGTAAGATACTTTTGTGCAAATGGTTCGTTTCCTTATACTTTTATATTCAGTAAATATGCTTGAATTATTGATTAAGAGATATAAAATCTTTCGAAAATTCAAGATGACCTAAGATGGGTGTGTCGCTTTAATATACTCCATAAGAAAAGAATAGTATGAAGTGTAAATTTTATTGTTATATAAAATGTAAATGGAAACAACATTTATCTTAGTGGGTATTTTAAATACTCACCCTTACAATTATTTACAGGTTAGTTCGAGTCGATTGGAATCGTGACAGGATGGTGATGCGGGCTGCCAAGAGGATTTGAAGAAATAAAAACATTAATTTTTTTTCTATATTTTAGAATTAGTTATTTAGTTTAATTACGTTCAAGGACATATTTACTTCATAGCTAGTCGATGTTGTTTAATTTGAAAGATATAATTTTCATATTTGGGACTAAAATATGGATTCTATTTATTTTTCTACAAATAAATAAAATGTTTATCGTTTCGGTAATGAAAGAGAAATGAAATAGAATTTTTAGTAATAATCTACAGTTTATGAAAATTTTGGGGTGTTACAAGGGCTTTGCTCTCCCCTTGGTACCCCCTTCGAATTCCCATGACAATCTCACTGCAAAAGTCAATCATATTATTAAATAGCGGCAATTGTTAGGCACCACAACTCAACAATCTCCCATTTGGAGACTAATCCATCATCAATGGCTCCTATGCATCTGCAACAACACCTCAATCCTCAAAACGGAAGTCCAACTAAAATTGCATACAACTTCATTTTCTCAATCAGAACAAAGTCGAATTCGTGACTCGAATGTTTTCAAGTATCATGATTCTATTCTCTAAAACTGAACTAGTGATAAGGAACCTATATACGTTTCCTCGTTGTATGATAAATATTATTCTTTGGTAAGTAAATAACACTCTAACTGTCACAATATTACACACTATTCCTATGCTTGTAACCCAACTCTTCCATATAGATTGCAACCATATCATATCTTTGCTAGTTTAGGTCACAATAACATACTACGTCTCGGTAATAAAAAGTGCAAACGATGTAATTGTGGAGGTTCGATCCCAACCAATGATCTATGTTCTCCATTACCAAGCTCTCCATCATGAGTAAGGTCTTTTCACTAAATTTGATTGACTTATGGTGCAATCCAAACCCTTACAACGCTTTCAGTGACTTACAAACAAGGAGCACCGATCCTTATACAATATTGAGATTTCCGAGATCTAAATATGACCCACAAATTTAAAAAGGAATGATTTTACAATTTGAAACTTCTCTCTTAATCAATGATATAAACAAACTAAGTAAAAAGAGAAAAATATGTTAACACTTTAATGAATAGCAATGAATAAAGCTCAAATGTTATATGAGAAAAACTTTGATGAGAGAGATGTTTTTCAAAAGTTGATTCAACCAAAGGTTTTTCAAAATAAATGATTTGACAAAGATAAATAAGATGTAAGATCAATATAATTTCGCTCAAGAATATCTCACTTAAATGTTCTTAAAAGCGTTACCATGAATGCAAAGCGAGATCGTATTTATAGAGTTCAAAACGCCAAAAGTTCTGAATAATCAGACAAACAATTCGAACGTCCGCATTCGAACGTCCGCATTCTGAGCCTGACAACCAAGGTAGTTTTTATGAAATAATATTTCGTGCATAAAAAATTATTCGTTGAGTTTTTAATAATTCATTGCTAAAGATTGAAGCGTTGTACCTTCACACATGAATACAAACATATTAATCTAATATCTTCGATTGATATTCTTTGTGTCTATGATTTGTTTTGAATGCTTGACTTCCATCTCGATTTTTATTGATCGTCTGATGCGAGTCTTTTGACAGTGGCCGTTTTATCCTCAATTGATCATCTTTGCAACAAGTGCTTTGAAAACATAAATTTAATTGTTAGAAATAAAATTAACTTATTTGTTATGATCAAAAAATTAAGGATGAAGTCAACCATATGTCAAAAATTTCTCCCCTTTTGATTATGACGAGCAAGATGAGTTGCATAAAGAAATAACAACAATTGATAAGGAATAAAGATCTTAGATATCACAAGTGATTTATATATTCCCCCTATCGTTTACAAGTCAATAACCATTCCAAGCATATTTATCAATTTATCACATTCGTATTAAGCATAAACAAAAAAGGTATATGCATATAATCTCATATGTTTTTCCCTCTTTTGGCATAAGCAAAAAGTATAAAGAGGGGTTCGAAAACAAGTTATATAAAAGCAAAAAGACAACCATAGGCACCGATAATAGCAAGAAAATTCCGCCTTAAAGTAACATAAGATGCACTTAGAGGTTAATATAGAGCATATCACATCCAGAACAACAAAAAAATGAATTTATGAAAGTTAATAGCAAGGAGACGTTAGACTAAACATAAGTGTATCCAAAATACATAAGCATGAAATGTAAACCATAGCTAAGGCTCCGGAGAAGGGGGTGGAGGGAAGTGAGCATAAAAAGCATTTTATTGAGCTTGCAATATCGCTTGTTGAGCTTGAATTTGTTGAACGTACAATCGGTGAAGCATCTTGCCAAGGCCGTCAACGGAAGATGTAAGTGAATCAATGCGTCTGTTGAAGAGATTGTAATGGTCTTCGAGAATGTAAAACCTCTGGTACGACGTGGAGCACTTGAACTTGGGATGTGGTGTGGTGAATCATCATTATCCTCTTCGTCACCTCGTCGAGGGGTAAGGTCGAGGGACCCAACTCTGCATCAAACCCTTTAGTATGGGCCATCCATTGTCCACCTTCTTTGATAATTTTCATACGCTTGAGAGTGTGAAGGTTGATGGTGTTGGTAGGTCAAAGAGATACAGAAGCTTCACATGGAAAGAAATGTCAAAATATTAAAAGATATTGGTAAAAAGCGTGTTGTAGGGTAGAGCTTTGATATGTCGTGTAGAATGAACAAGTTTCATGTGTCCGAGAGTAATGGTCAAAAAATCCAATTTTCGCCCAACCAAGAAGGAATCAAGAATAAAGAGATCGAAGTTGTTAACTTTGTCTCGATGACCTTTTCGCGGAAGGATGATATGGGCAATGATATTTTGTAAAACTTTACAAGGTATGATAAGTTGATTTGCACTAAACTTCAAAAGATGGATGAGTTTTGTGTTTTCACAGTCATCGAGTTCTAGTATAGTTTGGATAGTGGATTTCATAATGATAATTTGTTTTCCTTTAATTAAGCAAGAAATATTATCCGAAGCACGAATCGAACGCAAATTTTTATAAATTCTTTCATAAGATTGAGATAGGCACGTTCCTTCATAGTCACTATTGAGACCCAACCCATGTTTACAAAATATTCTTAAATGTGAAATGAGGATTCTTTAAGGGTAAATTGAAAGAAATCAACATTCTTACAAGTGAGAATGAATGATTTTTCGAAGGTATTTTTCGGCTCTTCGACTTTCATATCAAATTCTTCATAGGAGGAAGGTGGAGAAAATCTTCTCACAGTACTCTTAAGTCTTTTTTCCTAGCGTTTAGACCTTATCATTGTTGAAAAGTAGAAAAAAATGAGAAGAAAAGAGGCTAGGGTTTGGATTATGTGTGAATTGGAAGTTGTAATGGATAAAAGTTTGAATTTTGAGAGATTTAAGGTGTTAAAATGATGGGTTTTTTTTTATTTTGAGAAGTATTTGATAATTGAAGATGGAAATGTGAAGAATTTAGTGAAGATTTGGGAAGAGAAAGGAGAGAAATGGAGAAGAAATGAAGGAGAAGGGGGCTGATGGGCGTATTTAAAAACTGTATTTACGGCGAACGAATGTCTAGATTGGCAGAGCCGGTTAGAGCCTGCTTTCCTCTTTCAAACCAAACAGGGTTCCGGACAGTCCGCTTGACTCGTCCAAATGCCTTTTTTTTTTTTTTAACGTACTAAATTAAATATATAATAAATACTGCATATAGAAACAAAATAAAAGTAAAAACACATAGTTTGAATTTAACTTAATCATGTACTTCCAATTCATGAATAATGCCCAAGCATATTTGAATATGTGAGAATCGATCAATCACTAGAGGTTTAGTGAAAATGTCGGTCAATTTATTTTTAGTATTCATAGATTCTAATACCATTTGTGCACGATCTCTTAAAAAGTGATGTCTAATCTCAATATGCTTCGTTTGAGAGTGCAAAATGATATTTTTTGGACAAGTTTATAGTACTAGTGTTAAAACACGTGATAGGCATATGACCAAAGATAAGAAATAGACACTAAGAGTTTGCTTATCCATAATACTTGTGCACAACAACTAGCAGCCGACATATATTCGGCTTCGACGGTGGACAATGTAACAAAATTTTGTTTCTTACTAAACCATTACACAAGTGCAAAGCCTAGAAAATAACATGTTGCGCTAGTGCTCTTGCGATCAATTGTGCATCTTTCCATTGGTTACTTTTCTTTGAACATTCTCCTTGTGTCTTAGATTCTGAATATGCATGGTCCCTGTTCGTTCAACTAAAAAGTTAGATTAAAATCAAAGTCAAAGTTAGTTGATTTTAAGTACAAATTTTATGGGACTTACAAACTTTTCATCCATACATTTCATTAATTTTATTAAAATCTTCTAATTGTTTATGTGGACAAAATAAGAATGGGAATTGATGTGACATGCGATGTGTACTTTAAAAGTTTGAGCGTTTCATATACGTGAAACAATTCTCCACTAGCATGATTAATGGCATAATGCAACTAAAATCTTGTTCATACTATTAACTCATGTTCAATATTGTGTATCAAATATGATACTATATATATATATTTTTTTTTTTTGTTTTTTTTTTTTTAATAATAGCTGCAAATAAGAAACAGATTAATCAAGAATGCTGTTCACATATCCATCATCCTATTTTAAGCAGGCTGTAGAATTATTGCCTTCTACATTTCTGTTGTCATTTTGCGGGGTCTTTTCATCTGCAAANTTTTTTTTTTTTGTTTTTTTTTTTTTAAAAATAGCTGCAAATAAGAAACAGATTAATCAAGAATGCTGTTCACATATCCATCATCCTATTTTAAGCAGGCTGTAGAATTATTGCCTTCTACATTTCTGTTGTCATTTTGCGGGGTCTTTTCATCTGCAAATGTTAAATAGCTTTCTGTGTATAATATCCATAAATCCTGTAATTGGGATGTCTGCACTGCAATAAGTTGAATTCATTACTCGGCTTGTTCACCTTTAGCATGTTTGGTTAACTAGGTAAGTTAGTATTCAAGAATATTAAAGAAAAAAATTGTTGACTAATTATGAGAGGCAACATAGACCGAATTTTAGCAACGGACGTCTTCTGTTGCTACTACCAATGGATTAATAACTTAGTGACAACTTATTATTTTATTATTTTTAAAAATTACATATTTACTTATAGACAGAATTACCAACGACAGTACTCCGTTGGTACAATTCCCTCGCTATTCCGCTGGTTAAAAAAAATTAAATAATTTACAAATGGATTTTTCCAACTAAAGGTTCCATTGAGAACTATATAAATGAATAAAACAATTACCAAAGGAAAAATTTGTTGGTAAAATTTTTACGTAGAAATAAAAAATTATAAAAAAAGATGCCAATGAAAAAAATTCGTCAAATTTTTTTTTAAAAAATAAACATTTTCCTACCGAAAAATCCGTTGGTAATTATAAGGAAAAGTATAAGTATCAATTACAAGTTTATAGACTAAATATATTACGTCGGAAATGATTTAAAGTATATTATCAAGCTTTAAAAAATTAAAAATAAATTATTTTATTGACAAGCAAATTTTGAATACATAAAAAAATAGTAAAATAATGTGGAATGTTTTCAAAAAATGAACAATGTGTTGTGTACACACATTTTGCAATAAAATGCAATTTTATATTGTAAAAATGAATACGGTCTAAAAATTTAAAATTTGGAACAAATAAAGCAAAAATTGTAGAAAATGAATACGGTCTATCTCAAAAGTGTCCTCATCCTCGTCTATTGTCTGAAAGGCCTCGTAGACATGTTCGAACCTTCGCACGATGTTGTGCACTACCATTGTCACAACCATGACATTTGTCAGTGCTTTGAAATAGTAATGCGACATTCAAATATACACGTATTAAATTTCATCAAGAGAAATGTGCATCTATAGTTTGTTGATCTTAGAAATTATTTTGCACAATCAATCAATGTTGAATTTATTGAGACTCGAAATTTCATTTTAAAATGTCAACCTTCATTTTTAAGAAAAATGAAGCTCAAACCCTTCATGTTGGTTTATATTTTTTAATTAGTTTGATGTGAGATTAATTAATTAACATGTCTCATAAGAAGGTAACTCGTTTATGAACACTCATCTTGAAATAGATGTGTTGTGTGCTCATTTTGAGTCTTATCGGATCGAATTACTCATTGAAACGTAATAAACTCTGAATCATATTTTCATCTTAAAAAGTCAATATTATTACAAAGAGTAGCACGAGCCCTTATCAAATATAGGGTAGTGTATGTTTCACTAAGGGTCCGTTTGATTACAAATGTGAAAAATGGGTGGAAAAAAAATGAATTATAGGGAATTGAATTGCTTAGAAATTGTTTTACTGAGAATTGTAATTAATTGTATTTGATTTGTATAATTTTCCACCTGGAAAATGTTGAAGGTTTGGTATCCGTTTGACTTTCTTTTTCATGGAA
>CAIGRT010196731.1:0-12028 GCA_903798405.1 Fraxinus platypoda | reverse complement strand
TGGGGTCTTTTGACCCCACATGACCCCATGTGGGTCCGCCCCTGATCCTCAACATGTGCATTAACTAAAGCATTTGGCATCTGACTATTCTTAGCATAAGTACTTTCAAGCTCATACCTCAACAATCCAAGATGATGCAACTTATTATCTTCCCGAGTTGAGGCTCCAGAGTCTTTCAGTTCCATAGGAAGAGTCGACTTGTTTCCAAAATTGGCAGAAGTTTCACCCAACCCCATAGAAAATTTCCCAACAGGATTGCCACCACTTCCAAGTCTGCCTGGAAACACAATTTCTGTTATATTGGAAAAAACAGTGAAGATGATTATATACAAATGCTACTTAATTGGTCATCAGAATTGTTAGAATTTGAGTGTGACCCAAATTCTTTGTTGAAAATACTTTGGAATTATAATTAAAGTGCACATTAATTAGAATCCTATTTGAAATGCGATTGTAAAATCCTATTCAAGTTTTTTTGGCAAATTCTAATTAAAGTTCTACTTGGAGGCCCATTGGAAGTAGTAATTTGTGTTGGATCTGAAGAAGACTTTGGAACGAAGAAAAATATCATTGGAAGGAGTTTGGGTCGAAAACAGGGTGCCTAGGTGCCGCAACTGTAAATATTAACAGCAAAGCCGGAGTCACGGCGCCGACAATGGCGTTGCGGCGCTACCTGTTCTGCTCTCTTCGCTGTTTTGGTCTCCTTTTCCATTTTGGACTCCGTTTTTGGTATTATACTTCATCTACAACTCTACTATAAGGGTTTAGACGTTCCCTAATTGTTCCTTATTTATAGTTGGCTCTTCATTGTATTTTTTTTTAAAAAAAATTAGAAGTTAGAAACATTGTAAACATATAATTTTTGTATTCTTCCTCCATATTATAATAATAAAATCTCCATTATCTGCATATTACATTGTTTTTGTGTTTTTGTGATCAATTACTTTATATTGTGGCTTCATCTCTTATCTTTTCAAAACAAACTGGTGTTAGAGCATTCCATTTTCATAACAATTGGTATCAGAGCTTTTGGTGTTGAAATTCTTTAGAAGATCAAGGTTTTTTGTGATAGCAAAAATGAAGTATGATATTCCACTATTATATCACAATACAAGATTCTTTTTGTGCCAAGTAAAGTTGCGAGCAATACTCTCTCAGATGGATTGAGACAATGCGTTGTTGGGATTTGATAAGATGCCTACAACTTGGACTATGGAGAAACATTGAAAGGATCATAAGACTTTATCTCAAATACATCTTCATCTTTCCAATAATATTTTTCAGGACATTTTAAAGGAGAAGTCAGCTGCTGTATTATGGTTAAAATTGGAGCAATTATGCATGAAGAGAGTCTTACTAGCAAATTGCATTTGAAGCACCGTCCATATTCTCGTCATATAATAGAAGGTACATCTTTAGAGGATCACCTAACTATTTTTGAAGAAATCATCGCTGATTTGAAGACCTTGGAGGTCAAATATGATGAAGAAGACTTGGGATTTATTTTGTTGTGTTCATTGCCGGCCTCATACACGTCTTTTAGAGACACATATCTATATAGTCGTGATACTCTCACCATCGAAGAAGTCTACGATGTTCTATATTCAAAGGAGAAGATGAAGCATATCGTAGCATCTGTGGATCATGGAAATTGTCTCATTGTTTATGGTGGTCGTTTGAAGGGCAAGTCAAAATCCAACTTCACATTTTGTAATTATTGCAAGAAAAAAGAAGCACCTGATAAACGAGTGTTATAAGTTGTAGAATAAATCAAAGTCAACTGCAAATCAACAATCAGAAACTTCAAGAGAAGCAAGTATTGCAGAAAATCCTAACAGTGATGGAGATCTTCTACTTATGTCTGACTACAACTCCAAACCTGATGAGCCTTGTATTTTTGATACAGCTTGCATTTTTCATATGTCACCCAATCGGGAATTATTTTCAACATATGAAGAAGTTTCAAAAGGTGTTGTGATGATCGGTAATAACACACCTTGTAGGATAGCCAGTATTGGTTGAGTCAAAATGAAGATATTTGATGGGACGGTTAGATTACTTGATGCAGTGAGACACGTTCCAGATCTAAAGAAAAATATTATCTCCTTAAGTACTCTTGATTTAAAAGGGTGCAGGTACACTGTTGAAGGTAGAGTTCTGAAAGTTATCAAAAGAGTCCGTGTTATGTTAATGAGACATAGAAAATCTCATTTATATATCTTGTAGGGTGATAAAAAATCTTCGAGTAATCAGCATATTTTAAGAACTCAGGTAGATTTAGAGTTGGCTTATGCACCGTTGGAGTTTAATTTGGGGTCTTCGTTTAAGAATACATCTCAGCTGAATTTTGAAGATTTGGGTAAATCTGTCTTGCCACCATTATCGATGGTGTTATCGTGTTCAATTGCTAGAAATAAACCAATTTTGTCCATAAAATTCCACATAGGTACAATTCTGCTGAATTTGATGATAATTTGAATGCGTTTAAGTGTGTTGATTCTAGCCAAGATCCTTCTTTTGATGCATTTAGTTGTAATTCTGTTACAGGGTTTGTTTGAGTTTTGTTTGATGGTCATTAGATCACTTTTGCCCCTAGTTGGGATATCAGAGGTGGAGAATATTTTCAGTTGGAATTGTTTATGGAGAAGTTTGTTTATGTTTTTCATTGAAGAGTTCAAGTTTATTCCTTGTAGTGGATTTTGTTTCCAGATGGAGAATTTTTGAAGTTTTGTTCATTGCATTAGACTTCGCGTTAAGGTGGAGATTGTTAGAATTTAAGACCCAAATTCTTTGTTGAAAATAATTGAGAATTCTAATTAAGGTGCATATTAATTAGAATCCTATTTGAAATGGAAGTGTAAAATTCAATTCAAGTTTTCTTGGCAAATTCTAATTGAAATTCTATTTGGAAGCCCATTGAGAGTAGAAATTTGTGTTGAACTTGAAAAAGACTTTGGAATGAAGAAAAACATCAATGGAAGGAGTTTGGGTCGGAGACAAGGTGCCTAAACGTCACAGCTGTAAATATTAACAGCAAGGCCAGCGTTGCGGGGCCGACAGGCACCGCGGCGCCACCTGTTCTGTTCACTTCGCTATTTTGGTTTCCTTTTCCGCTTTGGACTTTGTTTTTGACATTTTATTTTATCTACAACTTTACTATAAAAGGTTTGGACGTTCCCTATATATAGTTGACTCTTCATTATAAAAAAGTTAGAAGTTAGGAACATTGTAAATATAATATTTGTATTCTTTCTCAATATTATAATAAAATCTCAATTCTCAACAAATTACATTGTTCTTGTATTCTTTTGATCAATTACTTCATATTGTGGCTTAATCTTCTTTTTTTTTGGTACAACAAACTGGTATTAGGATATTTCAGTTTTCATAACAAGAATTAACAAGTACAGATTTAAGGTAACCAAACCTTCATCTTGGGCAACAAAGTCATGAAAGTTTCCCAAGACCAGGGCGGTCAGTAGCCACGTAGCTAATTTACCATATGGAAGGACTTTTTTCTTTCTCTAACACCACCTTCCTCTTGCGAGTGCAATCTGAATTTTGGTTCACAGGTGGACTTGTCGATTAGGAAAACAATTATATTATTTATAATTATGTTTGCTATATAATTTTTGTCATATGATTTTTGCTCACCCAAATAAAATATTCTGGGTCCGTCGCTGTCTGCCCCAGCTTCCCAACGTGTCGTGAATATTCATTTTTCTTCCCACTAAATCAACATAATCCACCATCTATACTGCTTTCCAACCCATTGCTGTCACTACCATCTATACTTCCTCCCAACCCCTTACCCTATATCCCTCACGCGGTGCTGCTGTTATTGCTGAAGAAGAGATTTGTGCCCTTTACGCGTGTTTGAGAATGAGGTAGTGGTGGGTGACTTTTGAACAGTTAATAGAGATAATAACAATGCGATGTGTGAAAAGATATTTTCCATATTAGTTCTGCATTAATTAATTTAATAATTCTTAATTATCACATTATTTATGAATTTAAAACTAATCCTTAACATATGACGTCCTCATATTTCACAATTATTGTGGAAAACGTCACCTTTCGTTTTTTAGCATTTTCATAATTACTTTCAACTTTAATTATGCAAAATGTTTTTTTCATCTATTTTTTCAATTAAAAGCTGTGAATTGACAGATATATCATTCTATTTAAATAAAATATATATATAAAAAATAACTAATTGCAACCATAGTCTCAATTTTTTTTAATAAAGTGTGAACGAGTCCCAAAATAATTTATTATTAAAAGAGTAATTAACACATAATGTCTGTACAATTTCACTATTGTTTTGAAAACGTCCACATCTTTCATTTTTTTGGCATTTCATTCTTAATTACACATTTGATTGCGCAAACCATCATTTCTATCTTTTTTTATCCAATTTCTCAATAGCTATTAAATGATGAATATACTCTCCTATTTAAATAAAAATAAAGAATTAATTGCAACCATAGTCCCAAAAATTTATAAAAAGTGAAAACAAGTCCCAAATAAATTATTAAAAATTAGAAATTAAAGACAATTAATTTTCTTTAATTTTTTTTATTTAAATAGGAGTGTATATTCGTCATTTCACAACTTTTATTGAGAAAATAGATAGAAATGATGGTTTGCGCAATTAAATATATAATTAAAGGTGAAAATACTAAAAAAATGAAAGATATGAACGTTTTTCACAATAATAGTGAAAGACAAGGAAATTATGTGTTAATTACCATTTTAATAATTTATTTGAAACTCGATTGTATTTTTTTTTTAAAAAAAAATTGGGATTATGGTTACAATTAATTAATTCTTTCTTTTTTTCTTTTTATTTTATTTAAATAGAAGGGTATATTCATCATTTTACAACTTTTAATTGAGAAAATGGTTGAAAAATGACATTTTGCGCAAGGAAAAGTGAAAATGTAAAAAAACGAAAGGTAAGAATATATTTTCACAATAATAATGAAAGATAAAGAAGTTATGTACTAATTACCCTTTTAAATAGTATACTTAAGATGTAGAGTTTTAGATAATTTCTCCTAAAGTCTTGGGATTGTACACAAAATGGGACAAATTGCTTTAAAAGGAAATTGGGCCCGAGACCATAATAAAATTGGGCCCATTTATTATATTTACACTATCCGTAAAATTCAGTCCTTGTTTGGTTCCAATTAAAATTTTAATATATATTTTTCCCTATTCTTTTCAATCACACATTCTCCAATAAAATAATATTACACGGAAATAAAATTTTTTTAAATACATATTTTCCTAAAAATCACTATTCCAAAATACATTATTTCCAAAATCAAATTATAATGGGGGCCAAACAAAGGCTCAATATCACTAGAAATGAAAAATGAAGGCATATATTGGCATTAAAAAGATGACAAAATAATTATTTTTAGTGCTGTTTAATTCCTTGACATTTGTTCTCTCTTATCTTTCAAATTCAATTATTTTTTTTGTACAAAAAATTGACCACTTGAAAAAATCACACAAACGATATTGAGGAAACCCGAAATCAAAAAAATGAAGGTAAACACACTTAAATAAGACCTATAGTGTTAAAAATTGATTAATGATACAGATGACATCCCATGTATTCTAGCAGTAAAATGAGGGTTACGAAGGATATCCATTTTCAACCCAAAATTCAGTAGTCTGAGGGAAGAGGCCAGCGGGTGGAGGGAGGCGGGTCGAGTAATAGGAAGTGGCCAGAAGGATCAAGTTATAGGATCAGCAAGATTTGGCCTAATGGCATTTGAGTATCCATCAAAATGGTACAATTTATATGTAAGGGTGTTAGGTCATCATATCAGAATATGATTTGTCCACATGTACATAATTTTGTGTACATAAGGGTGTCCAATTTTCACAAAATTATGTACATGTAGCATATTTCATCCGAATATTATTGAAAATGGTATAGACACCATTATGTACATGTTGACAAACCCATTATTGAATCATGTTTATACATAAATGAACACTATGAATAACATCAAAACTTCAACTTTTATGCATATATATGTACACATGGACAGCATGAATCCTTCGACTATGTTCATAAATATCAAAAGAAAAGATTTGGGACGACAATATAAGTAATATTATTGATGCTAACAGTGGTACATCTTGAAAACAATCCAGAATCCATGAAGAAAGTTCAAGAGGATCTTAAGAATGAATTCAATCAAGATGCTGCCTATTTCACCCCCCAAAAAATGTAGGCTTTAAGCTACTTTAAAGCATAGTCAAAGCAAAAGGGAAAGATTTCAAATTCTGCTTTGGATTCAAAAGGGAAGGATTTCAAATTCTTACATTCAGTACAGAGAGAATCTGTCCTGGCCTAATCATGGCTGCAAAGATTGTTTCCTTCATTTCTTTATTTACTTGCTTCAACTCGTCCATGTCGAGATGATCCCACGTTACATTAGATGTCTCGTATGACATCACAGATAGAACAGCTCGTTCGCGTGATAACTTAATGCAAGAAAATGACTATCAGATAATCGAATGGAATCCCCCTCACACTTCATTCTTTTCTTAGTAAAATACCTTTGTAATTGTTGTGGGAGAGAACTGTCAATAACTCGTGCAAGTTATTCATCGAATGACAAACATAATTCAGAATCAGGGATTACAGAAAACGTAGAAGAAATAAAAACAAGAAAGATCATTTCATTTATAACAACATTCCTGAATACATGAACATGACTCGATAACAATAATCTGGACACAGAAAGAATACACGACTCAATGACGGAAAAAAAAAGAATTCCAGCTTAACATAAAGAATTAAAGAATGAAGACTAGATGTAAAAATCAGAAAATAGCCCGATAACAGCAGCTACAAACACGTATACCGACCTGTGTTCATGAAAATGGTTCGTTCTTCTCCTACCTGACAACAAATTTTATCTGCAGCTGACAAATTTCTCTACCTACAAAGAATTGATACTCCTTTCTGCATATGAACGGAAATGTAAATTCTACGCATATGAGACTTGGCTGGTTCAAGTTGGCTGAGAATATGACGATGAACCGCCTGCAATGTCGACCGGTGCCCATGCTGAGACTGTGTAAAGAGGCTGATCCAACCAACCCAGTGTAAGTGCATTTCCATCTTGTCCTTGCTTCTCTACCCTATAGTTGTCACAAGAATACATTTTAAGAAGCATTTGTCCCTGAAGCAATTCCCTCTCGCTAAATCCTGAGCACCGGAAACCCCCTTGCTCCATCAACTGTCGCCACTTCCAAAATGTTTCGTGCCTTTCAACCCTGTCTCGTCCTTCACAAGCAATTATATTCCTGATTTCACGTGCAAACATTTCTTCTATCTTGATCCTGAGTGGACTATCGGCCGGAAGGCTTATTGAATCTAATGAGTCGAAAATAGCAGAATAGTATTTCAAAGAATTTGAAAACCTTCTTTCCAACATTGTCTCATTGTGCTCCGCTTCTTGCTCAGACATGACTACCACTACAGGGTTCGTGCTTCGAATTAGACCCAAAAAATCTCTCAATGTTCTTCCAGTACTATCATAGAGCAACTTGTGCATCTGAAATACACAATTGACAGCCACTGTTTCATTCTCCTTAACATGAAGCATCCACAACCTCACGTCTTCCAACTTGTCAACTACATGGTGGAATTCGAAAGGTAGATTCAATACCGCAGCAAATCCGGCAAGTCTATTTCCCGTTTCAATCAACTCCTGTTTCGACTCACCAACACCGGTAATTCTAACATGGCTAGGAGGATTAGTCCTAGAAGCCAAACTCTGAAACAGACCAGGCCACTGCAGCCCTTGTTTTATGTCAAAATCTATAATGTGAACACGGTCCTTTCCGTCAAAAGCCCTCAGTAAAATTTCATTCGAGGTGAAATGTATGAACTTTGGAAATGGGCTTACCTCGTTTAAAATCCGTAAAGCAGTGCCACTCGTATCATCCATCTGATCAAGCTCACGAGGAATGGTAATGTGAAAGATGTGAGGCCATAACCTTGAAACTCGCAGAGCTAAGGCCTCAGTAAAGTAAGCAGCGAGGCGACGAATGGAGGAGCCCCTTGGAGAAGCAAGTTCCCCAAGTCTAGCTATAAAATGGTTGATATTGGCAATGTTCTTTAAACGAATTGCTTCAACACAAGCCACAAGGAAGTTGACAAGCTCAATATCATAATGTTCCCTGTGGTTGTTTTCACCGTTATGCCCTGCTACAACCTCAACCCTGTCACTTGGATTAGGTGGCCTAGAACCATTACCAGTTTCATGCTCTCCAGGATTCTCATTCAGCCTAAGAACCAATCGACCACTCTCTGATGAAGTACTCGAAGATCGCGAGCCCTCTCGTGCAGGACCCTGGCTCGTCTCTGCATTCTTGTCGCCTAAGTGCGTAATCTTGTTTCCAATAGGTTCCAACCAAGGGCTATTTGATAACGGTGGTAATGGTGGAGCTACCACGTCGCTTGGCACAAAACACACCCTTTCTTCCTCTCCGGAACACGATAGAGAGAAAGGCACTTGAGGTGGATTAAGCCCTGCAAGTGGAACAGACCGCGGCACATCAAAGCCAGGGTGAAACCAGAAATTCCCACCACCCAAATGGCCTATACTCAAGTTTCCACCTTCTTCAGAATCATCGAATTTTCCACTACCTCTTTTCTTCTTCACTCGATTCATCCCAATGTCATCATCATAAGACACTTCCTCTGCATACCTCTTCTTTTTACTCTTCTCCCAAAATTTATCCTTACTTTCTCTCCTACCCTCAGTGGTTGCTGAAGGTGGGAGTTTAATATTCTGCCTAAGAGAACAATTATTCCTCTTCGCTTCTATAGGATTCTCAACAGAGAGGCCTACAGGCCTAATTGATTGAGATGACCTTGGGGCATCTTTCCGACTAAAACTTCGTGGCAAATCCAATCTTTGGGTACTCATTGAAGGGAGATGACAAACTTGAAACTGTCCTGATGCTTCACTTCTCAATCTATGCCTCGGCGACAACAATGTAGAAGAACAACCAGCCAACATTATTTAGACCCTCACCAATTTTTATTTTTCTTTTCTGTAACTCCCAACTCTCCCACCCTTCTATTTTCTTCTATCTCTGTGTGAGTATGTGTTTATGTGCTTTTTCCTTACTTCCCAAACTATGCAGTATACAATTAATTTGTATAAATTGATATGAACTTGTAGAAAAGATGCCTCTATGAGAGTGAGTGAAATTTCAATGAGTCAAAGAAAACAAGAAACAAAATCGGAATCCGATGTCAAAACAAATCAAAGAATAACACTCGAAAATCTTCTGTATTTGTGTATATATTTGTGTGTCCTATATGATGATGATATGTATATATAGAAGCAATATATGTGCAACAAAGAATAGAATCACCAAAACAAGAACCAACAAAAGAATCAAAGAATTTGAATCAACAAATTACCAAACACCTACCGAAAAATGATCATCGGATTCCTTAATTTTCACACAGATTTCATACTAGAGCAATGTGAAGTTTGAGCGGAATGAAATTCATTATACTTCTGCATATGCATCTTTGCTCACAATTGTATCTGAAAAAGAACAGTGGAAGTGAGTGATCAGATCAACCCCCTTACCCCACCCCACCCCACTCGGCCCACCCAAAACCCAGTATACTTCTCCTTCAAAATCCCTTCAAACAAGCACGAAATGGAAAATCACATACTATGAGAGTCACTTCTCAAGAACCTACTACCCAAAAAGCCATACACCATAAACCACTGAGCTTTTATATAATATAAACAGAGATTGATGATGATTTTGTCCCAAGAAGTAGAAAATGAAATGAAAAGTGGGGTTTTGAGAATCTCAGTTTGCGGCTCTAAGATGAGAAACAAGGGGTGGAGATTGCAGGAAAATACGACCGTTGGAGGCTTGTAGGTGAAAATATGACCGTTAACGGGGAGTTGGTGTTGTTGTACGGACCTGGTGGGGTTGGGATGGGGGTATCTGATGAATGCACGTGTGAGTGTTCTGCTACCCGTTGTACTTTTGGGGACATGACCGTTGGATTTACGTCATCATTTTGTCGATAAATTCCATGGAAATTTAGACGGCCGGTTAACATCATTATTACAATGATTAATGGATTTTTTTGTCTTAATCTTCGGTGCCACATCATCATTTTTTTTCTAAATTTGGAGTTTGAAAAGTTTAAAAATCTTAATTTCAAGAAATTTGGAAGGTATTGTTTTAATAAAAAATGTATACTAACGAGTCTTTTCTATTTCGATTAATATTAAAAGAAACTGTTGATTGAAAATTGATAGTTTTTCATTCTTTACATTAGTTCTTTCAAGAAGAATTAATAGATCGATCACCATGCTAATCTTTCGATGAGGTCTCAATTTGCCTTTTATCTTTTATTCTTTTTAACGATAATAAGTTGTTTACATATGGTTCAATTTTGCCGCTTAATCCTTTATCTATATTCTTCTTTAAATGATTCCTTTGTAATTGAACTTCAAATGACTTGATAAAAATTTCAAAGGTCTAAATTTTCAATATTTTATTCAATTAGTGTACACTTTTCTTAAAATGTACAAAAGTTACGGCAAATCACCGGGTCCCTACTAATCTTGTCATTACCAAAGTATGAAGAATAGAATGGCTTCTCATGAAATAAAGACAAGATTTAAACAAATCCTGATCAACTATAGACACGAGTTAAACAAATGCAGATCAACTATATGGTATTTCTCTGATTGGGGTTTCGAACTTTTCAAATTACTAAGGTAGCATAGAATCCGAAGTCAAAGTATGTTTGTGTACGTACTCGGGGGTTTTGCCTCCTAAAACAGAACAAATTCAGTTTTTAAATTACTAAGGTAACATAAAATCCGAAGTCGAAGTGATGGTTATTGATAGACACTATGAACAAAGTACATGTGTGTACATACTGGGGGTTTTTCCTCCTAAAACGGAACAAATTCAGTTTGTGGGTTGGGTATGATCCACCACTGCTCAGAAGGGCACTAGCTTAAATCAGAATCAGGTGGGTATTTCATGAAAATGACCCTACTCTCTTAATGACTTTCAGGCTGCAAATGTCCCTACTTCCTTTATGATTTTCAGGCTGCAAAAGGAGTTCAAGGATTACATCATCAATTAACATATAAGCCAAGGTGTATGTTTCTAGTGGTTATTGGACTGACAGAGTTTGAGATTTGCTGTTTAAAATTAGTTGTCTAACTTGTTATCCATTCATTGACAAATAACTTTAAGAGCCTGTCTGGTTCCACTTCTTCCTGGATTAAAATCAACAATATTACCGTTGGAGGAAATGGGTGGGTCCCACTCGTCTGAGAGCCGGTCAACAATTGCGGGCTGTAACGTTTTAAAAATTGATTTCCTCTCTCATTTCAGCACGCCTAGACAGTGCCTAAATTAACATGTCCAACATTTCTTTCACTGCCACTTATGCTTAAAAATAGATGTAAAATGATTTGTCAATAAATTATTGGTAGACAACAAGTTGGATAGACAATTTTGGACAATAGATCTCAACTCTATTGGACAACCTTAAGAAATGAAAATATGTTTGGTATGCAATATCTAACATTGCCACCCGAGCCAAAAATGGACTATCCAGTCTCCAAGATAATTATAATCCCCCATAAAAAGTTCTCAATAACTAGACTAGGGGCGTCAACTAGCCGAGTCGCGAGTCGAAACTTTTTGCTTTGGCTCAGCTCGAGTAAAAATACTTCGAGCTTTTTTTGGTCCGAGCCGAGTTAAAACTCGACCAAAAAATTTAGGATCTATCCAAGCTTTTGGCTCGGGCCTTAGCAAGCCTAGCCGGCTTGATTTTTTTTTTTTATTTTTTTAAATTCGTGACAAATCTAAAATTCTTTTAACGAATTTAAAATTTGTGCAATTTATACGTATTATAAATAATAACTAAATATTAATATATAAAAAAATTACAGTTAAAATTAAAAGAAAAAATTAAAAAAAAAAA
>CAIGRT010196725.1:0-19461 GCA_903798405.1 Fraxinus platypoda | reverse complement strand
CCCCCCCCCCCCCCCCCCAGTTTTTAGGGTTTTGGTGTATTATAGATGGAGAGGAAAATGTAAATCACAATAATGGAAACCTGACAATAGTGCAGGCTATGGAAAAGAACCAACATGGGCCTGTCGGTTGTTTTCCAGATTCACTTTCTGTACCATACGCATTTGCATCCCTTTTCTTGGATGACTGAAATTTGCTTGCCATGGTTAAAAAAAATCTTGTATGGCTGTTGGGACATGGGAGACACACAAACTTGTATATGTTCACTTTGATTTACACTTCTGTGTGTTGGCAAATTTGGGTACTTTAATTTTAAAAATACCTTTTTAATAAATGATAAGATTTTTGATACATAAGAATTGTCAACAAAAGTGTACACATTTGAGTGTGCAATAATCTTGTTCTAAATTAAGACACCATTATCCATGAATCAGTGCTAAAAGCAGCTGCATTTTCTATGTCTTCGCATCGTTTCCCGCAAAATCATCTGGCTCTGCTACTGTCACAGTTTACTGTAATTAGGTAATTTTTAACTATTTCTGCTGCTTAAGGGGGTCCCATTCCTTCAGTCAAGTCTTTTGTCCAGTATTAACTTCTTAAAATTAAAGAATTTGTCCAGTATTGTAAGTTATTATTATTATTTTCACTTAAAATTGCTGAAAATAAGAATTACAAGTGCACTGGAAGTCCCAATTAAGTGGTCACATCCTTAACATCTATTCATTTCAACATTTTATTGATTTAACATATTAGGAATAAGGTTAAAAATTAGTGAAATGGGGTAGTGGGGTTAGCACCCAAAAGTCCTAGTCAAAAGAAAATAAAGCCCAATTCAAGATTACTTTGTTGATTAATTATCAAGAATTGTTCTGTGATTAGGGTAGATATTTTGAGAGAAGGAAAGAAAGGGAGTTTACACCAGAGGAATTGAGATCAAAGATTTTGATCAAGATGGTTTAGGAAGAAAGATTAAGAGGAGGATTATCTTGTTTGATTAAATTGAGTTTAGCAAGTAGATTTTAATTATGGAAAAAAGGGGTCAAGAAAGGGATATAGGGATCCCAAATTTCAAGGGTTATAATCCTTCACAACTCAATCAAGAATCACCAGTCAAGCTTCCTCTTGCTCCTATAGTTTCCACTCCACCAGATAGAAGAGGAAATGCAACTGTTTCGACTCGCCGCGGAAGTGCTATTTTCAGCCCTATACAAACCCTAGATCACCACCGTCTTCTTCCTCCTCCACCTCCACCTCCACTACCACCACTTGTACAGAAAGACTCAACTCCAGCGCCAGATCCAGATCCAGTTACTTCTCTTTGTGGATTAACTGGTCGCGCATCAAATTCAAAGTCACCGCCGCCGCCATCACAGCAACAAGTTCAGGAATCAGGAGCTTCCACTGCAATTAGATATAGAGAATGCCTGAAAAATCATACTGCAAAGATGGGAGGTCATGTCGTGGATGGTTGTGGAGAATTCATGCCAAGTGGAGAGGAGGGCACCCCAGAATTCTTGAGGTGTGCTGCTTGTGATTGCCACCGGAGTTTCCACCGGAAAGAAGTCCAAGGCCATAACAATAGCCACCGGATTCCAGTTCTACAAAGCCAATCTCCTCCCACAATGCCGCCGCAGCATCACAAGTACTCCCATACGCCGCCAGTGATGGTGGCGTTTGGTGGAAACAGCGGTGGAGCTGCTGCTGACTCATCTAGTGAAGATCTAAACATATATGATTCCAGCGACGGCGGACATGCAATGGTGCAGCCATCATTTTCCGGGTCCAGAAAGCGGTTTAGAACAAAATTCAGCCAAGAACAGAAGGATAAAATGCTTGAATTGGCTGCAAAACTCGGGTGGAGGATTCAGAAACAAGATGAACAAGAAGTGCAGCAGTTGTGCAATGAAGTGGGTGTAAAGAGAGAGGTCTTCAAGGTTTGGTTACACAACAACAAACAGGCCATGAAGAAGAGACAAATCTAAGGTAAAGTTAATGCAAACATCATTTGACATTTTCAGTTTTTAAGGAGTAGATTATTAAACTTTTAGATGGTAAAAACCCATCAGCAGGTAGGAAATGATAAACTAATCACCTATTATCACTTCCAGTTTTCACTTTTCTTGAATTTAGAGGACTGATATTCACAGGTCCCAATTTTCTCTGGTAAGTAATATTCAACTAATATTTGATCATTTGGGGTTAAATAATATTCAACCTAATATTCGTTCAACAAAATCCTATAGTTTGGGATTGAATCTTTGCCTCTCTCGTGATAAGTAACATGGTATATTAGATACTTTCTCAATAACGAAAATGAAAACACAATCTACACTTAAAAGAAGCTAACTTCATTTCTCTAAGTAACATAGTTAAATATTTGGGTTGCATGCATATGGGTGAAAATTGCTTGACAAATTTATAACAATGTCCGAAATTTTGCAACTGACATTAAACCCCTGTTCAACAAGCATTATTTGAAAACTATTTTTTCTACGAAATCATTTTCAAATATTTTGTACGTGCACTTAAATTTTTTTCCTATTTTTTAACCATACATTATCCTAAAAATTACTATTCAAACAATTGTAAAATTTATTTGAGAAATGGATTCTAGTGATACTGTACTTACCCCTTATAGTTCAGCTTGAAAATAATAATTTATACCCAAATTATTCCTATTAGTTATATTGATAACAATCGTACGAGCCTTGGCCTTTTGAAACCCCTATTAAATTGCTGTTTCTGGGGCTCGAATACGTATGAAGTTGTCAGAAGAGACATTCTGTACATGAGGCATTGTAATATGACACTGTAATGACACCTTTGTGAAATTTTTACATGAATGCTTTTTTCATTTCTCCTTTTTCTTCGTATTGAGAATAATTTTAAGGCCAACGACCATATGCTGCTCAGAAATGTCAGCAAATGAATACAATTCATGACTCTGAATGTTTGCTCGGATTTTGTCACAAATATTGGTTTTGACTAAAAAAGTTGTAGCCAACTCATGAGCCTTGGTGGAACCTCCTAAAATATTAGTCATGAGTCATCAACCGATTTCCGATATTGAGGTCCCACTTTGATTCGACAGTTCTAGAAATGACTCATGATTCATTTCTTAATAGATACATCGTTCCATCTACCCTTATGTGGCACCTCCGCCCCTTCTAGCTACCGCTTCAGGTCAAGAAGTTAAGCCACCGTGTTCTTCTCGTTTTGGGCCCTCTCAAATATGAGGTTAGCTGGTAAAGCAAGATGGGCAACAACATTTATTTCGCTGGATTATAAATTGTCATCGCAGTACAAGAACTCCTTCTTTGTGTACCTCTGTGGGAGAACTGTGGACAAATTGATGGTCCCTGTATTTTCGAATATTTGCAATTCGTTTTCCGAACTTGTAAAATTAGCTTCTAATTTATCCTTGGAGTTCAAATGAGGGAAGTCCACTCCATACATATCCACCGGAGAGAAAGGTTTTGATCAACCAACCATGCCCATTATATATATACTATTATGTATGAAGCACAAGATATAAGCAATATGAATTAACAATAAACAATCAAGAACATCAAGATTTTACGTGGAAACCCAAGACGAAAAAAATCAAGAGCAAAGTAGGAGTATTTCATTATAATCAATAATGAATGTTGTTAATACAAGATCTCGATACTCTCAATCAAGATCTAAAGCTCTCAAAATGATGTATCAATGTTGTGTTGCTTCTACAGGTCATGGGTACCATATTAAAAACCTAGAAATAGAGTTATAGTTGATATAGATTGTTGAAAATGCGTTAAAATGCGAAATGGGCATGGGCTGGACGACACCGTAGCTCGAGCGCCAGGCGAAAGCCACCAAGTGCCGATCTCTGGTTTGCGTGCTCGAACGGGAGATGGGCGTTCAGCCAACTAGAATTTGGTTCACACTTCAACGATTCTCCACTTTGAACCAAATTTCAACACAAGGAATCACAACACTCTTCAATCAACCCATCAAACAATTTCTCCATCTCTTCCACACCAGCTTCTACGGGCTAATTCAATGACAAATACCAAGTTCAAGCAATACTCGAACTTAGCAGCAATGGAAAGTGGTTTTGTCATCATATCAATAGAATTCTCCTTAGTAATAACCTTGCTTGCTACAATATTACTATAAGCAATTACATCTAGCACAAAGTGATCTAACATCAGTGTGCTTTGTGATCTCATGAAATATTTGATTCTTTGTGAGAAAGATAGCCCTCTGACTATCACAATAAACTGTAGAAATCTACAAGTCTTCACTGATTTCACCAATCAAACCCCTTAACCATATAACCTCCTTACATGCCTCTATAATAGCCATGTACTATGCCTCTAATGTAAACAATGCTATGGTATTGTGCAAAGTGGCCTTCCAACTAATAGCCCAACCTCCAATGGTAAACAAATATCCTGTAAGTGACCTCCTCTTATCAAGATATCATGCATANTGGTATTGTGCAAAGTGGCCTTCCAACTAATAGCCCAACCTCCAATGGTAAACAAATATCCTGTAAGTGACCTCCTCTTATCAAGATATCATGCATAATATGAATCCATATACTCAATGACTCCATCTATATTCCTACCAAAATGCAAATAAGTATTCGTAGAGCCCATCAACTATCTAAATATCTACTGCACTGCTTTCCAATGTTCCTTGCCATGAATTGCCATGTATCTACTAACCGCACTGACTGCATGTGCCAAATTTGGGCGTATATAAACCATGGCATACATAAGTGATCCCACTACACTTGAATAAGAAACCCGAGACATGTAATCAATGACTTTATTTGACTGTGGACACAAGTTAGATGATAATTTAAAGTGGACAGCCAAATGAATACTGACAGCCTTTGCATTCAGCATATTGAATCTGTGAAGTACATTTTCAATGTACCCCTTCTGATTCAAATACAATATGTCAGCTTTCTTATCCATTATGGTCTCCATACCAAGAATCTTCCTTAATATACCCAAATCTTTCATCTCAAACTTCTTACTGAGCTGAGCTTTCACCTCTCTGACATTTGCTTTATCTTTGACTATATCAGCATGTCATAAACATAAGATAGTAGATATGTAATTGACCCATCATCACACTTTCTGAAGTACACACAACTATCATAACTACTTCTGATAAAGTTATGAGCATTCATGAACGAAATGAACCTCTTATACCACTATATCGTTGACTACTTCAATCCATACAAGGACTTCTTCAACAAACACACATAGTTATCCTTTCCGGTAACTATGAAACCTCTAATTGTTGTATGTAAATGTTCTCCTCAAGTTCTCCATGCAAGAATGCTGTCTTGACTTCTATCTGTTCAAGCTCTATATCATCCTTAGCCATAAACCCAATTAAAGCTCGAATTAAGCTATGCTTTACAACTTTGAGAACACATTTGTATCAATACCTAGTATCTAAATGTAATATTTGTTACAAATCTTGCCTTGTACCTAACCACTTCAACTCTCGATGCACCTTCGTTTCTTTTAAATACCCACTTGCAGCGAACAACCTTATTTTCCTTGGATAATTTCATCAAGTCCCATGTGCTATTTTTATTAAATGACTCAATCTCCTCCCGCATAGTAATCAGTCATTTGCCAGAATCACTGCAATTGACTGATTTTTTGAGTATGTAGCAGGCTCTTTAGTCGAATCAATACTGTCAACCCGTTCAATGCATAAGCTATCCTTTCAATAGAATGTCGAAGAAAGACTATTGGCTGCAGACAGACATTTTTTTTTGGCACCTTCCAAAGGAAATGCGGGGCAGGGTAAGCTATTAAAGGTTCTAGCTATTCTAAAAGGATGTGAACGGGAGATCATATTTAACGAAGGAGTAAGGTCAAAATAGTAATCCAATACTTTCAAATCTGGTGGTAGGACAGTTTCTCTATTTCACCATATTCAAATCTTCTTCTTCTACCCTAAATCTGAGGACTGCTCTTTAGTTACAACACAAACATCCCTCACTCGATCACTACATATATATAATTTTAAATATTTTATTCTAATATGTACAAACCTCATGTGCAGGTGGTTTCCTATCAAAGTTTATCCCACTTACAATTTAATTAAATGGGTGACAACAAGAGTTGAATTCAAGATATTTGCCTTCTTTCATTTCATATGGAAGTTCTTGATCTAGAAATTTAAACTACTAGAGAGTGTCAACCAAAAAATGGCCTTCTGGAATGGATAATAGAAACGGAAACAACCATGGAATCATCATTTTTTTATCAGCGTCGACCACCGATCTGCAACAACAATAGCAACGAGTTTTGTTGTAGCTAATGGACAAAAATGGTACCAGATGAATGATTAGCAACATATTGGTTTTGCTGGTGATAAGGAGGATTTTCAAAAAGTATATATATTTTGACATTAACTTAACTAAAATATTTCTCTTTACAAAACTAATTGTCAGTCTCTAGGTGTGTGGCTCAACTGAGCATAACACAAAGCAGAAGTACGAAAGATGGAAAAACAGACGTGAAGTCGGAGGATTATACATATTCTAAACATAGATTTCCCAATAGATTCAAATAGAATTAAAAATGTCTACATTTTCAACTGCCAATCAGCATTATCCACTAGCCACAAAAAATAGTATTTCAATTCAATGCAAATATTAAAACCAAACATTATTCTAAACTAATGAAGTATTCATCTGAAACATAAAATTATACTCTAATGGCGTGCAATCACCCCATGTAGGCATCATGGAGACACTCCCTTAATAGAAGAGCGAGCCCTGAGGAGATTAAACCCAAAATGATTAGTTATTCTTAAACTTCAATATATGATACATCATTCCAAAAAATGTCTTAAAGGAAATAGAGTGAATAAATCAACTGTAAAGAAACGAACCTGAATCACTTTTTTTACTCCAAAACTAAATAAATAAATAAAACCAGAAAGCATACCTCTCAAGTTAGAGTACCTCGTTCTTTCGAGACAACCTTTCACCCTTTCATTGTAATTTCATTTTTCTCTTCAACTCCTATATAATTAATGTCTTCACTTTTTTTGCCTACAAAATAGACAAGGAAGAGAGAAATATCATAAGCTTTATAACAAGCAAACGAGCCTATCCTTAAACTTTTGGAAGAAATGGGTCGCCAATGTGGGTTAACTCGACCTGAATTGTTTGGGAGTAGTTTGGAGGGAGAAGTTGAGGGAGTTGATGTTTTGAATTTGAAACAATAACCTCCCAACACATCTAAGTTCCATAGCTCTCCCACTCCACCAAAACCATGCATGAAAGTATGCAAATTCGGATACAAACATAGAGAGAAAAATAGATAAGGTTGTGGCTTGATTTTGGAAGAACTACATCTCTGAAATTGGTATTTGGGTTGTGGCTATCAAACTCCTTCCTTCAAGTTGAAGATCAGCTAAATACCAGAAGGACCACAGATGTATAGATTGAAATTGTATCTTCAAGTAATTAATTTGATTGAATTATATGCAATGAATGATTTACAAAATATATAGA
This sequence comes from Fraxinus platypoda, assembly GCA_903798405.1. Taxonomy (NCBI): domain Eukaryota; kingdom Viridiplantae; phylum Streptophyta; class Magnoliopsida; order Lamiales; family Oleaceae; genus Fraxinus; species Fraxinus platypoda. The sequence goes on along the minus strand of CAIGRT010196725.1, from coordinate 11,923 downwards.
ATACGTTTGGAGTAGTGCCCAAGTAATATCTAAGACTAAATCACATGTGAGAATAAATATGGTTATAACAAATCAAAAGTGGGCCCAAAGGTGCAAGTCAGCAGCTCATGATTGCTGTGAGCATATTAGCTGTTGTGCTGATGATAAGAATAAATCTTGACATCCTCCCTCAAGCTGGAGTTATCCTCTAACTCCAAACTTGTCTTTGAGAAAAATAAATCTGGATTGGGAGAGAAGCTTGGTTAGCAAATCTGCCACTTGATCAGATGATGGAACATATTGTATCTTTAGCTTTCCTTCAAGGACTTTATCTCTTACAAAGTGTATGTCTAACTCGATATGTTTCGTGCGTGCGTGGTAGACTGGATTAGAAGCTAACGTGCTTGCACTAAGGTTGTCACACCACAATGTAGGAGGACAGGTAGGATGCAACTTGATCCTTTGAGTAATGATTCGATCCATGTAATTTTAGCAGTTGCTTGTGCTAAAGCTCGATATTCTGACTCTGTGCTGGACCTGGCAACAACTTGTTGCTTCTTTGAAGACCATGCTACCAAGGAGTCTCCCAAATAAACACAATAACCTGCCGTTGATCGCCTGTCATCAGGGCAGGAGGCCCAGTCAGCATCAACAAAACCAGTAATGTCAATGTTGTCACTTTTTTGAATCCAAATTCCTTGTTCAATTGTCCCTTTCAAGTATCTGAATACTCTTTTAACTGCCTTCCAGTGTACATCTGAGGGTGCTTGTAAAAATTGGCTCAATTTATTCACCGCAAACATTATGTCAGGTCGTGTATGCACCTGATATTGTAAGCCACCTATTGCACTTCTGTATAGTGAGGGGTCTTCCATCTTTTCTCCTTCAGTTTTAGAAATGCTCCTGCCTACCACCATGGGTGTAGTACATGGATTCAGATGTTCAAAATTAAACTTCTGCAGCAAGTCCTTGGTATACTTGATTTGAGTAAGTTGCATTCCTGATGCATGTCTTGATACTTCAATTCCTAGAAATTTATGTAACTCTCCATGTTTTTTAAAGCAAAATGAGTGTTTAGCTTATCAATGAAGCTTTGCAACATATTGTGATCATTACCAATTATCAGGATGTCATCAACATACACCAAAACAAAAATGACCTGCCTTTGATTCATGTAGAAGAATAAGGAGTTGTCTGCCTTGGATCTGACAAATTTCCATTCTAAAAGCGTGCTTTTTAGCTCTTCATACCAGGCTCTCGGCGCTTGCTTGAGTCCATAGAGAGATTTTTCAAGTTTCCACACAAATGTAGGATTTCCTTCATCAGTGAAACCTTGTGGCTGATTCATATACACCTCTTCATCAAGCTTCCCATTCAAAAATGCATTATTTATATCAATCTGCCTTATACTCCAGCCTTTTGACACTGCAATAGTGAAGATTATTCTTACAGTAGAAGCTTTAATTACTGGGCTGAAGGTCTCATAATAGTCAACCCCTGAAGTTTGTAAGAAGCCTTTCGCAACAAGTCTGGCTTTGTACTGAAGTATCTTTCCTTCAATGCCACGTTTGACCCTGAAAACCCACTTGTTTCCTATCACTTTTTGATCAGCTAAGTGTGGTACCGGCTTCCAGGTTTTGTTTCTCATCAATGCTCTATATTCCTCCTCCATTGCCCTCTTCCAGTTTTTACTCAACAGAGCTTCAGGTACATCATTTGGTGCAGATTCATCTAGTTCCATTCCATACTCTTTGTAATGAGTTGAGTAGATTTTTGGCTTGAAGATACCTGCTTTGCTTCTGGTAATCATAGGGTGCTCTATTACTTCTTCCTCCAATTCAGTTCTCAGTGCATTATTTTCCTCTGTTTGATCTGTCTGATCAGCTAGAATTTGATCAGTATTTGTCTCATCTTCATTTTTCCCAGCTGATATATGTTCAGTCTGTGATATATTCTCAGGAATATCTAGCTCCTCAGAACCTTGAGATGTTGCTGGAAGAGTTGCACTGGATTGGACTGCATCAGTTGAGCAACCTGGATCATAGTTGAGAGAGGCTTGGAGTGGGAGATATTGAATGATGATTTTAGAGTTTTGTTGAGAAAACTAGATTGAAAAGGAAATTCATGTTCATTGAAAATTACATGCCTAGAGATGTAGATTCTTCCATTTGGACTGAGACATTTATATCCCTTATGAGAGTTACTGAACCCCATAAATACACACTTGATGGAGTGAAAATTGAACTTATGTTTCTGATAAGGTCTGAGGCAGGGGAAGCAAGCACATCCAAAGATTTTAAGAGACCTATAATCAACCTGTTCATTGTTCAGAGCTTCAGAAGGTGATTTCATCTTAAGGACTGGTGTTGGTAGTTTGTTGATAAGGTAAGTAGCTGTATGAAAGGATTCCCACCAATAATGCAAGGGCATGTGGGCTTGAGCAAGTAGAGTTAGTCCGATTTCGGTTATGTGTCTATGTTTTCTTTCGACTCTCCCATTTTGGGCTGAGGTGTGAGGGCAGGAGACTCTCATGTCAATTCCAGATTGTAAGGCTAAGTTTCGAAATGCTCTGAATTCACCTCCCCAGTCTGACTGGAGAGTTTTAATTTTTCGATTAAACTTGTTTTCAACTAAGGCTTTGAACTGAATGAACAGGTTGATAGAGTCAGATTTATTTTTCATAGGGTAAATCCAAGTGTGTCTACTGTAATCGTCCATGAATAAAATATAGTACCTAAAACCAGATGTTGATTGCACTGGAGCAGGACCCCAAAAGTCGGTATGAATAAAATCAAGAGGTGCTAATGCATGTGAAGTGGACTGTTTGAAATGAAGATAGTGTGATTTGCCAAGTTGGCAAGCATCACAAAGATGATTGACTTCATTAATATTGATTTTTTCATTACATTGTTTGAGTACTTGTGACATTACAGAGTGTATAGGGTGTCCAAGTCTCATATGCCATAGTTTAAGAGAAAACTCATACTCTTCAGTAACTCTAGAGTTTTTGGAAACAACGAAGGTTGAAGGATTCAACTTATTTGGATAAGCAGACTGATGACAGGAAGGCCTCTTAACTTGATCTGGATGCTCAAGTTGATACAATCCATCCTTAAGCTTCCCTTCCAGCAGCACCTTCTTCGTTTGTAAGTCCTTGACAACACAAAAATCATGATGAAATTCCATAAACACATCATTTTCAGATGTTAACTGTGATACACTTAGCAGATTTTTCTTAACTGAAGGCACCAGCAATACATTATTCAGAAATAAGGACATGTTATTCAAAGCGCTCAAGTGATTAGTGCCAACATGAGAAATGAGGAGTTTGTTTCCATTACCAACTGTGAGTTTTTCCTTACCACCATACTTATGTGCTTCAGCCAGGTTTCCTTCCTCAGCAGTGACATGATGGCTTGCTCCAGAATCAGCAAACCAGGCTGGATCTGTGATAGCACTTGAAGTAGCAACAAGTGCAGCTGGTACTGAGATATTGTTTTGATATTGTTGAATAGGCTTTGTTCCCATGTACCTCTCATCATAGCGATTGAAGCACTTGTCTGCTGAATGGTGCTCATTCCACAGATTTGACATGGGTTTTTATTTTCAGCTCTCCTTATAAATCTGTCTCTACTTCTTCCTCATCTGCTATAGTTGCTTCTTCCACCATAGTTTCCTACCACCTCTGTTCGGAACTGATCTGTGGATATAGTTAGCTGAGGTATGACTCAAGTTGATTGAGGCCAGATTGTTTTTAGTAGTGTTGAGATGTTCAATTATGCTTTCATAGGTCATCAGTACAGATTGAAGCTCGTGCCAAGAAATAGATTCTCTATTGTTAATTTGAACCACGATGGGGGTATATTCCTCATCAAGTCCGGCTAGTACTTGAGTAACAAGATCAGGTTGAGAGATTCTTTTCCCAACAATCTCTAGGTTGTCTGCTAGTTGCTTAATTGTATTGAGATATTGATCAATACTCATTGATTCTTTCCTTGTTCTTTGAAGCTCACTGATGAGGAAAGTTACTCTTGACTTGTTCAAAACTCCAAAGCTCTCTTGGACAACATTCCAGAGATGACAAGAGGTTGAAGATCCCATTACTCTCATGGCGATTTCAGGTGTCATTGATGAGTAGAGCCAACCCATCAATAGCTGGTCAGTGCTCATCCATCTGCCATACTCAGCATTAGGTGTCATTTCAACAGTTATACTGGTAGATCCATTTGTTTGTGTTGCAAAGAATTCTGCTGGACATGGTTTTGATCCTATGATGAATCCTTCGAAGTTATAGCCCTTAATGATGGGCATTACCATATTTTTCCACAACAAGAAGTTTTTCCTGTCAAGCTTAACAGGTGGGACTTGTCAAGCTTAACAGGTGGGACTTGGGTGAGACGTTCCAAATTGAGGCATCTGATTTCTTCCCAACAATAAAGGTACCAGTGTGCTTGAAGCTGGTTGTGTTGACTGCTCATTGGATCCGGTGTTAGCCATTGCAAAGTTCTGATACCAAGTTGAAGATCAGCTAAATACCAGAAGAAGGACCACAGATGTATAGATTGAAATTGTATCTTCAAGTAATTATTTTGATTGAATTATATGCAATGAATGATTTACAAAATATATAGAATATGTTTGGAGTAGTGCCCAAGTAATATCTAAGACTAAATCACATGTGAGAATAAATATGATTATAACAAATCAAAAGTGGTCCCAAAGGTGCAAGTTAGCAGCTCATGATTGCTGTGAGCATATTAGCTGTTGTGCTGATGATAAGGATAAATCTTGACACTTCATGATTGAGTTTTTGACCAAGAAGCGAGTACAAGCAAGTGTGAAAAGCAAGAAAATCAAAAGCAAGTAATTTAACCTCGTTTTGGGATTTCAAGTAAGTTCCACCACTCAAAACTCGATAGGATGCATGCTAGTACATTTTACATTGGTATCAGAGCCTAAGTAGATTGTTTTCATGCTCAATTACATGCTGAAAATGATTTGGAATGATCAAAATGCATGAATTTTGATCTTCCTTCAAAGCTTAAGCAACGTTAATGGCAACTTATGATATAGTCTATATAAATTTATAAAATTTATACCATATGTTCATGTTATCATGTAGAACATGCCTGCAAAATTTCATATACTTGACTTTGTATTTTGGAAGAAAGGTCGAGCCCTAGTTTAAAAACAAAAAACTTCATAACGTAATAATTTATTGTACATTAGGTTTCATGCAACTCATTTGATATGGTTTGATAGAACTTCTCAAGACTTTTCCAACAGTATAAAGATGATTAATTTTTGCCTTAAGATGAATAAGTTCTGGCCTCTTGAAATTTGGATAAAATCTGAAAAACTGCATCAGAATTGAAACGATGAACAATAATGGTTTTTTCCATTTTCAGTCTCAACCAGGTCTGTTCATATCCTAGACACAACCTTAGAAATTAATAATGTAAAATTTTTTCTACACAGATGAACCCAAAAGTCGAAATGACCAATTGAAAAAAAAAAATTCAAGTTCATATTGGAGGCGTGTGCATGCACTAACGTGCCCACAGTTTTTTTGCTTCCAAAAATTCAACAGATTTGTCTCGCGTGTGAGGGAGCATGCAGGACCTAATCGCAATTGCCTAAATTATTTTTGATTTTTTTTGTATAATTAAATTAATTTTTGAATAGTTACAAAATATTTTATTTTTTTGTTGTATTTCATGCTTAAAATAAATTTGAAAAAAACATTAAAAATATTTTTTAACTTGATTAAATTCTGAATTTTTTTATAAAATCAAGAATATTTATTAAGTAATATTTGTCTAATGAGTGTTAATTTTTTAAGTGCGCTCATTTTTTCAAAATGAAAAATACTTGGAACGTGTTTAAAATACAATTTTTTTAAAAAAAATATTTTCATGAGTTGTGTAGGTATTGATTATGTAATCTATTGTGACGGGTTTTCAATTTTTGTGCTTGATCGGATATGGCTGGATCTATGTGTAATTTTTGCATCCTTAGAGGATATGCTAAAAATGCATGGGCTGTGGTACGTGTTGAAAAATTACGTGCTTATCGAAATTATGAACTGGATCAACGACATAACTTTGTACAACGCATAAAGTATCTCGAAGTAATGCATCTAGGATTGATGTATTTCGGACAACCTATACATGATGTGTAGATTATGTATCACCTAATGAAAACTCTTCCCAAACATTGGCATGATATTACTATTGGAATTCTGGATAATTCACCACGTCAGCCTACAGTTATCTAATCAGGAGTTTGATGAGGAAATGGAATAAAAAAATGAAAATTTTAAAATCAATTTATCTATGTATTATTAGTTCAAATTGTCAAACAATATCTATGTAATATTTTTTCATGGTTAGTGGTCATATAGAGAAGCTTAATATGATTGCATGTATAAATTTAACATTTTGTGATTTATAAGTATGTTTTTATGTTTATTAAAGTCAAAACGTATTGCTTACTTTATACATACATAATTGCTTAATTTAGTTGGAGTTTTAAGGTTTAAAGAATTTCAGTAATTTTGACCTAGAACTTATGATTTTGCACTATGAGATTAATTTTGTGATAATGAAACATTAGGAAAATGGACGATAATTGAAAGCTAAGTGAACTTTCGACTCCGTGTCTAGTGTTAAATTATCATATAACTTAATTTGCGTGAGTGCAATATGACATGTTTGCATAAATGGACATTTATATGATTGTCTATAACTATGGCATCTAAGAATATCATTGCTAACCTTAATGAGGGTGACAAATTGAATGACGGTAACTATAACACTTGGCGCCTTAAATTTAGTATGTGTTAGAGGAACATGATTACCCGAGGGCATTAATCATGTGATAGAAGACTCATGGATGGGTCAAATTGCTCGACAGAGTAGGGATCAAGAAACCTTCCAGCCATGGAAAAAGAAAGATTACACTGCGATTTTGGTAAGTTCTATTGTGGATGATCTTATTCACGAGAATGAGCAGTTCCCAACTACTCATGACATCTGGGCATATCTGAGAGAAATATATGTAGTACTAGGGAGTAGACTCATATAGAAGACTATTAAGCTTGACACTTATAAGAAACCTCATAATGACAACATCACACAACGTGTGATGATTGTGTCTACTATGATTAAAGAGCTAAAGTTGGTTGGTCAAATACTCTCTGATGATAAGTAAGTTCAGTCTTTGATCCACATAATTGGGAACATCTGAAAATCAATCTGAATCACAATGATAGCATCAAAACATTTGCTAATGTTGCCCGCCATGTTAAACTAGGGGATGAGCGGTTTGGAGCTGCTAAATCCTTAGAACATTTTTTATGGCTGAGTCTAGTTCTGGAAAACTTCAAACTTTAAGCATAAGAAGAACTGGATTAAAGGTATAAGAGAGATGGAAAAGAGACAGGACGGGAATGTAAAAAGAACAAACCCAAATGTAACAAGAAAGGAAGTAGTTTGGAAAGAAGAAAGACAAGATCAAGAAGAAATGCTACAACTGACAAGTGCTATGTCACTTTGCTTAGGAATGTCCTGAGCCAAAGAAGGTAGATCTTGTAAATACTTCTTTTAGTGATTTTTTGTTTCTAGCAGTGTTATGCTAATTGAATCTTATCCTCTATGGATTGTAGATTTAGGAGCGACAGGCCATGTAATCAGAGATCAAGAAGCGTTTATGGAGTTTCGTCGATTTTTAGCTGGTACAAAGTGGATATATGTCTATAACAATGATAGACTGGAAATGGAAGGGATCAGTTTATGCAAATTGCATTTGCGTGGTGGCCATGCTATTATCTTTCACGATGTCCTGTTTACACCAGGGATACGAATGAACTTAATTTCAGTTGTTGTTCTTTTATGATTAGGTTTCAGTTTGAATTTTAGTGGTAACTCAATCGTATAAACAATGATAATGTATATTATGGATTGGGATATCTTTATGATGGTTTTCTTGTGTTGAAATGTGATCTTAACACTTATAACTATTATATAAATCAATATTTTTCTATGAATGTATCTTTTTTTTTCTCAAGATTTGAATGTTGATACATGTGTATAGCTAAATTGGGACATATTGAGCAAGAGAAAATGAATAGGTTAGCCAGAGAAGGCTTGCTAGATTCAATCTCTACAGTTTCAATACCTACTTTTGAATTGCCTAATCGAAACAACAATACGAAAATCATTTGGTAAAGCCTTGATAACCGAATTTCCATTGCAGTTAGTCCATTCAGATATATGTGGCCCTATGAATGTGAGGGCAAGACATCGAGCCTCTTATTTCATTACTTTTATAAATGATTTCAAGTAGTATGGTAATGTCTATTTGATTTCTCATAAGTCAAAGGCATTATAGTGTTTTAGATGATATTTAAATGTGGCAGAAAATTAAATAGATAGAAAGGTGAAAGCTTTAAAAACTGACTGATGGCGTGAATATATATCCGAAGAGTTCAAAGAACTGTGTAATGATAATAAAACCATTAGGTAGTTAACTATTCTCAATACACCAAAACAAAATGGTGTTGTTGAGAGGAGAAATAGAACGTTGCTAAAAATGGTGAGGTCCATAATGGCGTAAGCTAACTTACCCATTTCCTACTAGGGAAATCTTTGTTAACCGTGGCCTATATTCTGAATAGAGTTCCCTCTAAATCGGTACCTACTATATCGTATCAAATTTGGACAGGTAGATTCCTTAAATTAAGTTATCTTAGATCTTAATGATCAGCTACCTATATCGTTGATTTCTCAAGCAAGTTTGGAAAATTGAGTCCACAAAGTAAGAAGTGTGTCTTTATAAGATACTCAGACCAGTCCAAAGGGTTTGTGTTCATAGTTGAAAAATAGGATGGGACAATAATTGAGATAGAGTTACGTAATGTAACATTTCTTGAGATTGATTTTCCTAACGTGGGAGAAATTAAAAAGGGAAAACCTTTGTTTGAATTAGATGAAAGAGTTGTATTTAATGAATCAACTGAGGTGCAAGAGGAATCACTTTCACCTATTGATTCAAGTGGAAGCAACTTATATCCTAGTGACAAGGTTGCATTGGAGCTTTCACATTGTAAGAGTACTAGAAAAAGTTGCCTAGATGTCATTTCGAGATTGAAAGGCATATTTTCTTAGTGTCTTTAGAAGATGATGAAGAACCAAAATCAGTAGAAGAAGCTCTATCATGCATTGCAAAAGAAAAATGGAAAAATGCAATGAAAGAAGAGATGGAGTCTATGAAATCTAATCAAGTCTATGACTTCATTGATCTTCCATCAGGTCGGAAAGCTATTGGAAATAAATGGGTTCACAAAATAAAGCGAAAAGCTAATGGGACTACAGAAAAGTATAAGGCTCACTTCGTAGTAAAGGGTTATACTCAACAGAAACGTATAGATTATGAAGGGTCATTTTCACCAATAGTGAGATTTACTTCAATTTGCCTACTTTTATCTATTGTGGTACATTAGATTAGAATCACATCAAATGGATGTAAAGATTGCTTTTTTCAATGGAGAATAGAATGAAGAAACCTACATACAACAACCAGGAGGTTTCATTAAAACAGGTCAAGAGAATAAAGTTCGTAAGAGTACTAGAAAAAGTATTCCTATATGTCATTTCGAGATTGAAGGATACGTTTTCCTAACATCTCCAGAAGATGATGGAGAACCAAAAATTAGTACAATAAACTTTATCATGCTTTGCAAAGGAAAAGTGGAAGAATGTAATAGAAGAAGAGATGGAGTTTATGAAATCAAATCAAATCAAGTCTAGGACTTGGTTGATCTTCCATCTGGTCAAAAGGCTATTGGGAATAATGGATTCTCAAAATAAAGAAAAGAGCTGATGGGACTATAGAAATGTATAAAGTTTGCTTGGTAGCGAAGGATTATACTGAATATGAGGGTATATATTATGAAGAGACCTTTTCACCAGTAGCGAGATTTACTTTAATTCGCATATTCTTAGCAATAGTGACACATTTAAATTTAGAATTACATAAAATGGAAGTAAAGACTTCTTTTCTCAATGGAGAATTGGATGAAGAAATCTATATGCAACAATCAATAGGTTTTATTAAAATAGGCCCAAGAGAATAAAGTTTGTAAATTTAAAAGATCAATCTGTGCCCTAAAGTAGTCTCCTAGACAGTGGTATTTGAGATTTGACAAAGTAGTTATTTCGTACAATTTTGACACGATAGACGAAGGTTATTGTATTTTTTTCAAAAGGTTCAATGAAAAGTTTGTAATTTTATCTCTCTAAATAGATGACATCTTATTGGTTGAGAATGATAAAGAGTATATTCAAAACAGTAAGAAATGATTTCCTCAAATTTTGAAATAAAGGACATGGGTAAAGCAAATTACATATTAGGTGTTAAAATCTATAGATATCATTCGAAGAGGCTTCTTGCTCTCTCATAAAGATACATATATAAAAACGATTCTTGAGCGTTAGAGAATTACAACCCCACTGATACTCTTGTATCAAAAGGCAATACTCTAAGTCTTCACATGTGTCCTTGGACTCCTGAGAGAAAAGAAGAAATGTCCAGTGTACCATACTGCAGTATGGTTAGGAGCTTGATGTACTCTATGATGTGTACTCGCCTTGACATCTGTTATGCCGTAGGTCAGTTAGTAGGTATCAATCTAATCCTAGAAGAGAGCATTAGAAAGATGTTAAGAGGATATTGAGATACCTGAAAGCACTGCTATTTATTCCATGTGATATCAAGGAAATGATTTGTGCTTAAAAGGATACACAGATGCTGATTGGGATGGAGACCTAAATGAGTGCAAATCAACTTCGAGATATGTAATATTCTTAATAATGGTGTCATCTCCTAAAGTAGCAAGAAGTATCTTATCTACAATGGAACCAAAGTTTGTAGCATACGTTTCAGTAGTGTAGAAAGCTGGTTAGTTAAGGAGATTCTTTAGCATCTAAGAGTCATTAGTGGTAAAGTGTGACCTATATTGATTTACTGTGATAGTCAGACAGCTATTGCATATGAAAAGGATCTTAAGTATTACAGCTGAACCAAATACATTGATACAAAATATAATTTTGTAAGAGACATGATAGGAAAGAAGGAAGTGAGTATGCAGTATATTTTTATGCACCAAATGGTAGCTGATCCATTTACAAAACCTATCGCTAGAGATGTTTTTATGACTTATGTTTTATAATTTTGTAAGAGATATCATAGAAAAGAAATAAGTAAGTTTGCAATATATTTCTATGCTCTAAATGGTAGCTGATCCATTTACTAAACATATCCCCAGAGATGTCTTTATAACTCATGTTAAATCTCTGGGATTGCATAGAATCTGAATTTTGTACTACGTAATCAATGATTTGAGTTTATATATTAATAGTATCTTTTGTTTTGATTACTAGATCATTTTTTATATGAACACATAAAGTATATCAAACAGGTTGAGATTGGTACACTCACATGAACAATTGCCTTAGAAACTTTGAAGTATGCTAAGATGAGATGCAATGATCATATTGTGTACATGATCTAATCGCCTTGGTGTGATATCAAGATGAGATTACAACAAGTAATCAAAATGGATTTTGCTATCCATTAGATATGTTTTATAGCCAGATCGAGTTCTCAATTGGGATTGCCTATATAAATAAATATAAGGAGAACTCAGGTTAGATATCGAGGAATATTTGAACTAATGATCCGTACGAAGTATTTAGTTTATAAGATTGGACATATACCCTAAGAAAAGTAGAAGATACTGTAACAAGTATTTTATACCACGTGTGCTTTAACGATCAATAAGAAAAGAAAGAATTGATCCCTGCTTCTTCAGTATGTGAGTTTCCAAGGCACAGATGACCTCACTTACATACTCTTATAACTGTTGACTGTCTCAGAATTTTAT
>CAIGRT010196723.1:0-13030 GCA_903798405.1 Fraxinus platypoda | reverse complement strand
GCATTTTCCGCGCATCGAGCCAATTCGACGCGTTTTATCGACGCATCGCGCCTAGGCGGCGCATTTGCGCGCCTTTTCGAACACTGCCAGTAATAGACAAGCAGCCAAATATTTCAATCCCTCTTATGTGTATAATTAAAATGGAAATTATAATAATTCTCAGGTTCAATAACTCACACACACTGCAAAAACTGAACAGTAAAACACAATGATTTGTTTACGAGGAAAACCTTTCAATGCGAAGGAAAAAACCTCGGGACCTAGGCCAGTTCAACCTTCCACTACGAAGAATAATGGGATACACGGTCAAACTTTTCAGAACAAAAGTTTGGAGGCTACCAATACATCACGAACACATAGTTCTTAGAACAACAATAACATCACTCTAAAGTGGATACCCAAAATAACAAAGAGAAAATCTCAATAAATGATTATACACTACCTAGAGAACTGAATGGACGATCAACTTCAGTCAGAACGAAGCTCTCTTCGCCAGGAATAATATACTAAAATTTCAGTTTAATCAGACCATAAATAAGCATCGATCATTGACGGAAAGGAATGAAATCCATCTGCTCTCTGCCCATTTTTTTCTTCTCTGTCTTTCAGCAAAAGCCTCTCTCTCTTTTTCTCTATTTGTTTTCTTGCTTTTAATTGTTTTTGGGACTTAGTGGAAAGTGGTCCCCACTTACCACTAAAAATAAGTAAGTTCCCTCATGTGAGAGGGAAACCCCAACAATAAGATATATAGACAAAGTAGATATCAGTGACATGAATCAAGAATCATATATATGAACCATTGGGTTTTGATACCCAATAAATCTCGAGCGATGATATAAGTTATTGTTTATTCAGTCGACATCGATCAGATGACTGAAGTTGTATATCGACACTACAATTGTCTAAACCAATCATATAACCTATTTGAGCCATTTGAAGTGGTCTAATTTTAATTAGTGCTGCTCATGGCCCAATCCAAAACTCTTGGATGATTTTTTGGTTGATAACTCATTTATATAACCTATTGGGCCTTATATCTTATTAACCTAAAGCCCACCTAAGCCCCTTTATATATGCCGCCCGTTACTATTGTGTTTGGTTTTCATTAGCCTGTGTGTTTGAGAGAAAACAGTGTTCCTTGGCTTCTTGCTTTCTGTGCTTTGTTTTCTTCTCCTTTCTTAGACTTTGTGGCTGGCTTTTGAGGCTACAATAAACCTTCACACTTAGCCCTTTGTGGGCAACTAGAGAGCAACCGGGTTGGGCGATTGGTTTGTGGTTTTGGATTGAATATTGTTGTGTTGATTCGACGAGACTGAGCCTGGTTCTTTGGTGATTGAAGACTCATCTCCAACATGAACTTTCCAAACAAATATAAAGGCAAAACATTGATAGAAAGGTACTAAAAATAACAGACAAGAACTTAAATTATGCATAGTTTCTTCGATAAAAGGGTAGTCATAATTCCCTTCATTTCATAATTTCCAGTTCAATATCAAAACATGAAGTAATTAGCTACTTAGATTTCATTTGGGTGAACCACCACCACCGGCAGCGGCGGCATTAGCAGCAGCAGCAGCTTCAAGACGAGCTTGGAAAATTGCAGTCAACTTATCTTTGGGAGGCAGATTTTCCTTTATAATGTCAGAGTTAAAGTACTCATCCATCCATTCACCTAACTTCGGGAATTTTTCTTTAGTCAACACTTGTTATCCTGCCAATTCTTGCACAATTATAAACCAGTATGTTATGAAATTGGCAACTATATCAACCATTCCAATAGTGTCACCCCCAAAGAATTTATTGCCAGAAAGTGCGCCCTCGAGAAATTTCAGAAGTTCAGTCGATTCTTCCTTGGCCTTCTCTTGCTCCTCTCCTATGCTCAAACAAGCTTTCCTTATTGCAGGCGAACACTGAAAAACGTACAAAAAATAGAAACGTCGTTAATTGTTGAATGTGCAAGTAGCACCATTATAAGACCATGTGACACTGAGAATTGTGGTCCTCTAACACTTAGGGGCCAGTGCTATTTGTGACATTTATATTGTTACTTGTTATTTGACTTAGCTGCTTAGGTGTCTTTTACCTATTGGTAGCTTTGGTTTGACCCGAATTGTGTTAGTTTGGTTTTGTTGTGACCATTGGATTGAGATCAAGGGCTGGGATTTATTCCTTGGATGAGATATTTTCTTGGCTTGACTCTTGGTCTTTATATTCGCGTGGGTTTCCTTCCTTGAGACTCTTCTCATTTTCTCTCGCGTTCGGTCTTCTCTCTGTCTCTTTGTTGGGGCTGCTTTCTTCTCCTTCTCCCCGTGGCCCATGAAATCGATTTTTAGCCTATTGATTGAAGAAACTTGTGTATTCTTAGGCCTTAAATAGTGGCTAAGTGGTGTTGTGTTTCTCGAGAGCTTAGGTCTGATTTAGGGGTGATTCTTGGCTGTTTTTGGTAGATCCCTGGATCGCTGATCCAAGCCATGAGAGGAGAGGTTCTGGCCGGTTCTCTAGCTCTCTCTGGAAGGCGAATTTGCAAGGCATGGAGGCTGTTCCTGAGCCTAACTGATTCGGCCAAAACAGGGAAGAAGAACTCTGTTGCATTTCAGTTTCTAAGATTTCTGTATGTTATGTAAATGATTATTGTATGTTGTTTTGAGCTACTGAACTCTGTAAATTCCTAACAGACATGTTTAATATTGTACCTTTTCATCCAAGAACTTAGCCCAGAAGCGCACCATGGCTCTCTCATAAGGATCTTTAGGTAAAAGAGAAGGGCCTTCTTCCCAGGTTTCATCAATGTATTCAAGAATCACCAGAGACTCACAAATTGGCTTGCCATTGTGTACTAACACAGGAATTTTCTTGTGAACTGGGTTGTACTTTAACAGCAAAGGGGACTTCTTGTTGTGTACATCTTCGCTTATGAATTCATACTCAACGCCCTTGAGTTTCAAAGCAAGCTCGATTCTGTGGCTAAATGGGCTTTCCCAATTACCATAAAGCTTCACTTCTGCCATTTTACTCTCCTTTGATTTTCAGTCTATACTTTGCTGTATTTCCATTCTCCAGGGTTGAGCCTTATTATATAGAGGGAGCCTAACTTGTCCGCCAAGAATGAATGAATAAATTAACTTATCCGCCAAGAATGAATGAATAAATTAACTTATCTGCTAGTAAATAAATATTACCTAGTAGACGTATGGGGTGATCACAGCAATCTTTGTTCTTTCTAGCATTGACGCGACTATTGTCTTTATTATAAATACTATTCACTTATTTACCATTTATTCATATCAGTCTATAGTCACATTTTTTTTTATAAACGCTTTAAAATTTAATGAACTTTCTGTAAAAATTGAATAGAAATGGAAGGGGTCTTAAATTTAAACACTATCAATTTTCTTAACCCTTTCGAAAATTCAATGAAATAAGCCTCAAAATAGAGCCTCCTCAGTATAATGTTTTTTCATTTTTTCTATTTTTAATCTCACCTTGACAGTCTAAATCATGTTTGATTGTGCTTAAAATGAAGTAAAATTACATTTTAAGTAACTTTTACCTTACTTTTAAAATTAATAATAACTTACACATTTATAATATTTACCGATAAAAAAATATTTTAAAGCTTATTCATTTCATTTTAAGTTTAGTCGAAGTTGCTCCAAGCTTTAAAAACATTTTATTGAAAAAGAAAGTTAACTCCAACATATTTTGCCAAAAAAAAAAAAAAATTAAATTAGTTGAAAGTGTTTCTTGAAAAAACTACGTTAACTAGTGTTTAGAAACTAATTTTTAAAAGAGCTTTTAGAGGAAATCACATTGAAAGCTTTTATAAAATTAGTTAAAAAGGTACAAAAATAGAAAGCTTTTATAAAATTAGTCAAACGGGTGCAAAAATAGCTTTAGATCTCAAAATCTCCTTTTGGCTTCTCAAATACAAGCCAAACAGGACTTTAAAAGTTCTTCTAACTAAAAGAAACATTACTTGTTGCTTAGTATGAACTCACAAATTGATATTTGAGAAATCTCTTAACAAGGTTAACATTTTAAGGCCTTGTTTGACATGATTTTTGAGAAGTCAAAAAGAGTCTCTGAAACTTAAAAGCTACTTTTAGACCCGTTTGACTAATTTGAAAAACTTTTATAGAAAGCTTATCCAATGTATCTTTTTTCTAAAAACACTTTCATAATAAGAATCTCTTTTAAAAACTACTTTCAAATAAAAATTAAGGTAGTTTCCTTAGAAAACTCTTCTATATGAAGCAAAATCACGTTAAACGGATTCTTAGGACCAGTTGGTTAATAAATCTGACCTCAGTTATTTATTTTTTTAATGATTTATTCAACTACGAAGGAAACAATGGAAAGAAATTCTGAATATATCATCAGGTGTTCCTAATGTAGTAGGAGATGTGCTAGAGGTACATAATGGGCACCATAATGGACACCATTATGGTGCCCATTATGTACAAGGAGAATAACCCATGTAGTATAAACAATCGCTTTACAAGTTTCATAGCAAGAAATGATATATTTAGTTAAAGAGAGTCATTCACGTAAATTGCCTATGTATGGATAGTATAAAATGTCTAAATAAGAACTCTTAAATAGCGAACAATAAGTTCAAATATTCACGATCGAGAAGTACTTAATTCTCCTTTCAATAGGGCCTGAAAGGAGAAGGAATCCAACAAACGTCTTGAATTCACACAGTCAAATAGTACTTATTTTGTAAGCATCCAGTGCCAAAGCATGAAAAGTATTATGACGATCTTTTGATATCTTTAACGTATCAAGAAAATATTACACATTGTATTTGTCATATATCAATAAAACATCTTTGTTTGATCAATATTTTTCCCCTTGGAATTTGTCACAAAATTCATTGAGACAAGATTGTTAAAATAGTGATAATAGAAGGCCATCACTATAAGGACATAATAATATCAAAGAGTTAATAGGGTCTGTGCATTATTTATTTATTNTAATAGAAGGCCATCACTATAAGGACATAATAATATCAAAGAGTTAATAGGGTCTGTGCATTATTTATTTATTTTTTTTATTTTTTTTGTGATGTGGGGAGGGTTTGTAAATTCAAGGAAGACGCAAGTGTTATGTCAAACTTCAATTCATAATTTGCACTAGCTTTTGGGGAGCTACTTGATAAGTGTATTTTGTACACTTATCTGACCATTAAATGTAAGTGTTTGTTAGTGATTTAGATGAGTTATAGCTTAATTATGTGTTAATTGTATTTGTTAGGTTGAACTCAATGCATATTGGTGGAATCAGAAGAAATGAACGAAAAATGGGCAAAAATGAAAGAAATTCAAAGTTTGGGGACCAAAGTGTAAATATTCAATAATTGACTCAGACCATAAAATGTAATTGAAGATCACATAGGATCAATTGGATGCAATTTGAGGTCAAATGAGTGAAATATAGTNGGACCAAAGTGTAAATATTCGATAATTGACTCAGACCATAAAATGTTATTGAAGATCACATAGGATCAATTGGATGCAATTTGAAGTCAAATGAGTGAAATATAGTTGAATTATTTTTACAAATCAATTTCCAATCGAAGAAATTATGCTCTGGACTTTTAGCCTCAACTTGAGACCCATTTTTTCGGGTAGAAAACATTCGAATTGGAAAACTTTTACTTCTAGAATAGTTGTATCCCTTTGAATTATATTTTCAACTCATTTTGAATAATCTCAATTGGATATCGAGAGAGAGTTGTGATCAAAACACCAAAAGTTGCTTAGGGACGAACCGAAGCAAACCTGTGCGGGCACGCACGCTATTTTGGCATACGCACTTCTCCACAGCGAGCACGGTGGTTATGCCTATGAGTGCACGGGGGCTATTTTTCGCAGATGAATCGACAGTTTCTTTTCGAGATTCAAATTCTTTTAGAACCCAAATTGGATGCGATTTTAGTTTATTTCTCGACTCTCATAAATACAAATGAGGGTTACACATTGGAGAAACCCTCTCTTGTCTCTTCATACACAAAAAATATTATCAAATTCATCAAGTAAAAGGGACTAATTCATCACTTTTGAGAGAAGAAATCAAACTATAACAAGGAATTGAATGTCAATTACATCAAAATTTTGAAGAATTCAACCTTGAACTTGAAGGTCAACATCTTTTGTATTCTATCATGATTCGGATGATATTTTTCTATTATTTTTCTTGTAATTTATATTAATATACTAGGCTAAATCCCTTTTTATATTGGATGAAAATGAATCCTAATGATTTATTTGTTTTAATTCAAAATTAATAGTTTACTTTATTTCTTCTTCTTTTTTATTATTAATTTCACATACTCATTGTACTATTTAGTTGATTGGCCACCAATTGGATAATTAGTTGTTTATTGTAGTGTTGAGAGACTCACAATAAATTTAGAACGCGACAAAATTAACATATATGAAATAGATGTTAGGAATAACATTGATAGAAACGTACTGAAAACAACGGACAAGAACTTAAATTATGCATGGTTTCTTCGATAAAAGGGTAGTCATAATTCCCTTCATTTCATAATTTCGAGTTCAATATCAAAACATGAAGTAATTAGCTCCTTAGATTTCATTTGGGTGAACCACCACTACCGGCAGCGGCGGCATTAGCAGCAGCAGCAGCTTCAAAACGAGCTTGCAAACTTGCAGTCAACTTATCTTTGGGAGGCAGATTTTCCTTTATAATGTCAGAGTTTAGGTACTCATCCATCCATTCACCTAACTTCGGAAATTTTTCTTTAGTCAACACTTGTAATCCTGCCAATCCTTGCGCAATTATAAACCAGTATGATATGAAATTGGCAACTATATCAACCATTCCAATAGTGTCACCCCCAAAGAATTTATTGTCAGAAAGTGTGCCCTCGAGAAATTTCAGAAGTTCAGTCGATTCTTCCTTGGCCTTCTCTTGCTCCTCTCCTATGCTCAAAATAGCTTTCCGCATTGCAGGAAAACACTAAAAAACGTACAAAACATAGAAACATCGTTAATTGTTGAACGTGCAAGTAGCACCATTATACGACCATGTGACATGTTTAATACTGTACCTTTTCATCCAATAACTTAGCCCAGAAGCGCACCATGGCTCTCTCATAAGGATCTTTAGGTAAAAGAGAAGGGCCTTCTTCCCAGGTTTCATCAATGTATTCAAGAATCACCAGAGACTCACAAATTGGCTTGTCATTGTGTACTAAGACAGGAACTTTCTTGTGAACTGGGTTGTACTTTAACAGCAAAGGGGACTTGTTGTGTACATCTTCGCTTATGAATTCATACTCAACGCCCTTGAGTTTCAAAGCAACCTTGATTCTGTGGCAATATGGGCTTGACCAACAACCATAAAGCTTCACTTCTGCCATTTTACTCTTCTTTGATTTTCAGTCTATGCTGTATTTCCATTCTCCAGGGTTGAGCCTTATTATATAGAGGGAGCCTAACTTGTCCGCTAAGAATGAATGAATAAATTAACTTATCCGCTAGTAAATAAATATTTTTAAGTTGACCAAGTGACAGATACTGATTAATTACCTAGTAGACCCCTTCGAAGCAGACGTATGGGGTGATCACAGCAATCTTTGTTTTTTCTAGCATTGAACAGACTAAAGTCTTTCTATATAGGGTGTGTCTGGTATAAATTTTCAGCAGATTTATAGCAAGAAAATGATCGTTGTTTTCAACCGATGGGTCCCACTTGTGAGTAAGGAAGTCAACTTTGGCTGTTGAGATTGCTTTCCAACGATTCAAAAATTCATTTCTTGACTTGAATAATTGATACCAGGCACACCCATATTTAGCAAATGACTTTCTATTCATGAGATCTATTAATACTATCCACTTATTTATCGCTTATTCATATCGGTTTATATACACAACTATTTATAAAGAGTAATGCTATTTAATCCCACTGGAATTACAACCCCAATTTAGGTGGCATTAAATGATAAGTAAAATTAAATAAGTCATTTAATTTCACATTTCATTCAACCTATCATTTAACGCCATCTAGACTGGGGTTATAACCATAGTGGGGCTACATAGCATTACTCATTTATGAACGCTTTAAAATTTAACGAACTTTTTGTAAAAATTGAATAGAAATGGAAAGGATCTTAAATTTAAACACGATCAATTTTCTTAACCCTTTCGAAAATTCAGTGAAATAAGCCTCAAAATAGAGCCTCCTCAAGTAAAATGTTTTTTCATTTTTTCTATTTTTATTCTCAGATGGTCTAAATCATGTTTGATTGTGCTTAAAAGGAAGTAAAATTACATTTTAAGTAACTTTTTACACTACTTTTAAAATTAATAATAACTCACATATTTCTAGTTTTTACCGATAAAAAATTATTTTAAAACTTATTCATTTATTTTTAAGTTTAGTCGAAGTTGCTCCAAGCTTTAAAAACATTTTATTGTAAAAGAAAGTAATGTTTAAATAACTCCAAACATATTTTGAAAAAAAAAAAAACTTTAAATTAGTTTATCCAAACATGCTTGATCAACAATGTCTTCGAAATAATTTTTTAAATCTTCACATACCCCCTTTTCCCTTAATCATCTCTCAAGTTATCTGGAGAATAGATTTTATTAGTGCAAAACAATTGCCAAGAAAGAAGTAATTATGTAGTGTGCAACTTTTGTTTTTTTATTATGAATAACCACTTATATGGATAGTACTTGTAGATCCTTCAAAATATGTAAATAAAAATTGACTTGAGTATTTATAAACAAAATATCATTTGACTGACTTGTGCTATACATTTTAATTAGTACTGTTATTAAGGTTTGGATTTGTCTTAGGGTACATTTGATACGACTTTTGCTTTTTATAGAAGTGATTCTTGAAAAAACTACATTAATTAGTGTCTACAAACTAATTTTTAAAAGAGCTTTTAAAGGAAATCACATTAAAAACTTTCATAAAATTAGTCAAACGGGTGCAAAAGTAGCTTTAGATCTCAAAATCTCCTTTTGGCTTTTCAAATACACGCCAAACAGGACTTTAAAAAGTCTTCTAACTAAAAGAAACATTGTTTGTTGCTTACTGCTTAGTATGAGCTCACAAATTGATATTTGAGTTATATCTCTTAACAAGGTTAACATTTTAAAGTCATGTTTAGCATGACTTTTGAGAAGTCAAAAAGAGTTTTTGAAACTTGAAAGTTACTTTTGGACTCGTTGGCTAATTAGAAGAATTTTTATAGAATGCTTATCCAATGTATGTTTTTTTTCTTTTCTAAAAACACTTTCGGAATAAGAATATCTTTTAAAAAGTAATTTTCAAATATAATTAAGGTAGTTTCTTTAGAAAAGTTTTCTACATGAAACAAAAATCATGTTAAATGGATCTTTAGGACCAGTTGGTTAATATATCTTACCTCAGCTATATTTTTCTTTAATTATTTTGAAGGACAATGATCCAGATGATATTTTTCTATTACTCTTCTTGTAATTTATATATTAATATGTTAGGTTAGATTCGTTTTTGTATTGGATGAAGATGAACCCTAATTATTTATTTGTTTTAATTCAAGATTAGTAGTTTAGTTTATTTCTTCTATTTTTTGATTAATTTTGCATACCCATTGCATTATTTAATTGATTGATCACAAATTAGACAATTAGTTGTTTGTTGTAGTGTTAGAAGACTCACAATAAATTTAGAACACGACAAAACTAACATATGTGCAAGACGTGTGCAATCATATAGATAATTTAAACTTGAATACATTCTAATCATTCGAATGCGTGCTAGGAATATATTCAGATCGTAATTAGGATATATTTAATTTATCTTAAAAAATAAAATTATATATTATAATTTTATTGATTGTCAAGAACGCACGAACGAAATTAGATTATAAATCAAGAATTGAAATAGATAGCAATATGCGGATTTGAAATTCAATACAATTATCCATAAANAATAGATTCAGGTCGTGGTTAGAATAGATTTAATTTGTCTTGAAAAAGAAAATTATATATCATAATTTTATCGATTGTCAAGAATGTATGAACGAAATTCGATTACAAATCAAGAATTGAAATAGATAGCAATATGCGGATTTGAAATTCAATACAATTATCCATAAATTGATCAAAACCACATTTTTACGGCTATTTTAGATTAATTTAACATAAATCAAATCAAATTCTCTTTTGTTTATAATTCGAATTCCAAGCAAAACTATTTCTATTACTTATCAACGATCTCGTACGCTTGTTGGTTTCGCACGAACACAACTAGAGTATTAAAGAGCATAGCTTTAATATTGTCACACATATCCATAACTTGATGACTTTTCTAAGCATTCAGATCAAATCTTCTCCAAAATCAGTTTGATTATTGACAAGAGCATTTGGATTCCACTTCTTGGCTGGCCAACTCGGAAGGTTGATAGATCACTCTTAACTCTTTGATACGAAATAGATTTTGGTGTGAGTGTAATGCAAAGGGGCGTAAAAATGATCGATCATAGCAGTGAATTGTTTGTGTTGCTTCTATGGACACGGATAGGAAAGAAATAGTTCCAAACTAGGAAGGAATCAAGGAACTGGCCACTAGCTCCATATTCGGAAAAATTAAAACAGAAATGGGGCATTCCGAGAATTGAACTCGGGACCTCTCGCACCCTAAGCGAGAATCATACCACTAGACCAAATGCCCAGATGTTGACATCAACATAAAGTAATATATAAAACAATTATTGTTTCTCCCCCTTGAAAGTTGAAAGTCTACGAATTCCAACTCCAATATTTTATTTTAGAGTTACATATTTTCTGTTTACCAAACTAGTGGAGGCGAAGAAAATAAAATCAATAACTCATTTCAAAGAGATCGATATCACATCCAATGAAATGTTAAGATATTACATATATTTATAAGAGATTAAAGTCGGGTATTTCTAATCTTTTAGACATATATCGACTCATTTATTGATTATATCGTCATCATATCTTTAATTCTATTATGTACCCTTTGTAACTGTTATTGTACATCCGGTGGTAGGCCCCTCACCAGGTCATCGCTTTTAAATGAAGGATAATGGTGTCAGATTTTATGGGACATGTTATAATCGACATATTTTGAGTCATAGGAGGAAGGATGATTATTTTTCAAGGTAAAGGGCTCACCGTTCATATCGACGGACGAGGTGACCTTGACTCGGAGTTCGTCAAATGACAAACCACCATTTACGGTCTTCCTTCAAAAATGGGAGGTGCGAACTGCCCTTTTGGTTCTCACAAGGCTCCCGGGTTCGTGAGGTTTTCATTTCATTGTAACTTTGATAATCTCATGTTACATGACGTTCTTACTTCTACGTGACTCACATATTCACGTAAGTGAAGTTCATAACTGTTACAACTCAAACAAATGACGGATAACTATCAAGAAATTTGATCATATAACCCGCAACAACAATAAAGAAATAGATGGAGTTAGGGAATATTCAACCTCAATGCTGATTATTCCCCCCGCATTTCCTCTGATGTGATTTAATCCCATCTAATCTCATCTCAATCTGGCAACAGAGTTTACTAGATTCCAAAATGGCGTCAAAGACAAACCAAAGCAACAGAAACCATTTTCAATTAAACAACGATGGTGGTGGTCCATATTTCCACAGTAAAAATTGTTGTTATCCTTAAAATATGCTAACAGTCGCCCATTCTTGACATCTTGAATTTCTGTATGCTGCTAAAAGATGGGCCAAACTCTTGGACAATATACTTGGACAACCATAATATATATACATTCTACAGCCAAACGAGCGGGGATAACATATATTCATCCGAAGAAATGTTGATAGTAAGATAGACGAGCAAAATACATATACGTTCTACAGCCAGAAAGGCTAAAATCACAAAGTTTAATACCTTGTAATAACTACAGGTTCTTGTAATAATTGCTATATTTCGACACAACACATGCAAGGCTAACTGCTATTTTCTATATATTTTTCCATTAGTGCAGGAAGTAGGAAAAAACTGCTGCTGCCCAACATCTATCTATGTCTTCCTGCAGCAAAATAAGGACAATTAATCAAATCAATCATAACAATGAACAGCCAAGCGAAAAGGAAACAATCCCTTGATCGTTAATAAATACATCGACGACTTGAAAAGGTAGCAGTAAATCTTTGGCCAGATATCATCTTTACATACATGATTTTCAGACAGAAAAGGAAAACTATTTCAAAGATCCAGCATATAATGAAAAGAAATGTTAAAAAATGTTGTGTAAATCTGCATTTCCGCAAGAACTTTGATGATAAATACCTAGGTAAGTATTTTGTAAATCACATGCCAGGGTGATGATCAGCTAGTAATAAAGAGATCCTGCAAAGAAAGAAAAATGACGTGTTAATACAAGAAAAGCTTAGCCACCATATCACGTCACACAATAAATAGTCATATGAACCCACCCTGCCACCAGTTGCCTCTCGAAGCCATGCCCGAGTCATCCCCCGCCTCATCTGTGAACTGATCATAAAGCGAAAGAAGTTTAAACGTTATCAGATTTGATTAACAGTAAAGAAAAAAAGGCTATTTGCAATGGCTGTTTCAATCAAAATGGTACTGCCAAACGACCATTAAAGGACTTAATCACCTCGATTTTTATTTTCTAGTGTAAACAGTAATCACTCTAAGTGAACAATAGCGATATATAATATGTTGAACCAAATAATTAAATATCAAAGCCAAATAAATTACAATGACCACATAAAACAAACATGTAATTTAGTGCACATTTACATAGTCGTAAGGGGCAATCGAGTTATCAATGCCAAATAAATTGCAACGACCGCATAAACAAACACGTAATTTAGTGAGCTGTTGTAAAGTGTACTCACAGTTGTAAAGAAAGAGCCTTGGGTACTCTCCGGTAAAGTATAGAGGTCTTGACCACCATAGTATATCGATGAACTATAATTACAAGGGTTTGATTTCTCCTCCTGAAAATACGAATTGATGTCCTTGCTTCGACTGCTCTGGCT
>CAIGRT010196714.1:0-17373 GCA_903798405.1 Fraxinus platypoda | reverse complement strand
GTACAAGTTCTGATCCTTTCTCCT
This sequence comes from Fraxinus platypoda, assembly GCA_903798405.1. Taxonomy (NCBI): domain Eukaryota; kingdom Viridiplantae; phylum Streptophyta; class Magnoliopsida; order Lamiales; family Oleaceae; genus Fraxinus; species Fraxinus platypoda. The sequence goes on along the minus strand of CAIGRT010196714.1, from coordinate 17,349 downwards.
TCCGTTGCTTCATCTCTCAAATTGGAAAATGTGTGGGTTGGGGCTGGATTGGGGCGTATTTCTATACATGATGGGATGACGGTTTTGACTACGTGTCGAATGGATGTTATCTATAAACTGGATCTGGGGGGTTAAGGCGAACACAATAATTGAATTTGTTATGTCCCTCATTCATGTTATCACCGTATTTACTGACTGATGTTGTAGGATATTCTTGATCTCAACTTTGCTAATGTTTCTGAAGTTTCAGCTTCTAAATGAATGCCACAACCAGTGTGTTAGTACATATTTGACTCTTATATTTTGTTTAACAGAAAATCTGGCGATCTTGGTATATCATCATGGGGTTGGAATTTGACTGGTCAGCATTCTACGTATCATGCACTGTTTCCTAGGGCGTGGACGATATATGATGGTATTGCTGTCAATTGTTTTGTCTGATTCATGTGTTCTAAAATCATACTATGTCTTCTGATAACATCCTGATAACTCCAGGTGAACCAGACCCAGAATTGAAGGTGTCCTGTCGGCAGATATCACCATTTATACCGCATAATTATAAAGAGAGCAGTCTTCCCACAGCTGTTTTTGTTTACACTGTAAGAAAATTTCCCTCCTAATTATTGTGCTTGTTCTTGTAACATGTACAACATTTACGTTCTTATCTCATTTTTATGTGCCTATAATGATATAATAAAGGTCTTTCTGAGTGACTTTAAATTCCTGTATATTCTTTGTAATTTGGATCCTATGTGGAAGTTGAAGTGCTGGCATCAATTTATTAAACAGTATAATTGATAATATCAGCTAGTTGTTATCACTTTTGTTTTTTGGAACTAGACTTTAATTTTTATACGGGAGCAGGGTTTTTCTAGGCTACTTATTTGGAAGACCATCCATCTAGTAACCGAAGACTTGGTCTCTTAGACGGGATTTTTCGTTTATTTTCTCTTTAGAAATATCTCCGTGGAGAATTTTACCCCCCTTAAACAAAGAAACTAGAAAGAATAGATTAGGTACTATATACGGCCAGTGAGAGAGTAGAACAATGTTTACATGGAAACGAACTTGGCCCTTGTTTGGGCTCCGTTAAAATCAAATTTTGGGAAAAATGTATTTTGGAATAGTGATTTTTTTGAAGAATGTGTTGTTAAAAAAGAAGGAAATTTTTTGGATTTACGTATAATATTATTTTATTGGAGAATGTGATTGAAAACAAGGAAGAGAAAAATACATTTTGAATAAAATGGCGCACAAACAGGGGCTTACTTTCAAGTCATGCTTTATTGAATAAAGGTGAATTTGCAAGACCTCTATTAACTGTTCTCAAAAGTCTTGTTTGTTTGTTCCTGCACATTTTCAACGTGTGAAAATATTGTATGACTTTTCCTTGATTAATGAAGGCCCATAATTCGATGGTTTGTAATGATCTAGTCGGAAGAATGATAAAGATGCATTCTATCGACACATTTAACTTTGTAATTAAGTTAGTTCCTGAATCATGACGGATATTAATTATTCACTTCACTTATATTGCATGTTTTCTATTCTAGTTGGTAAATACTGGCAAGGAAAGGGCAAAGGTCAGCCTTCTTTTTACATGGGCTGTAAGTATTTCTGCTGATAATTACTGTAGTCTCGGCAGTTAGAGAAGTTGGCCAAGTGCTTGTATATTCCGTTATAGCTGTTTGTTTTTTATTCAGAATTCAATTGGAGGTATCTCGCACCTGTCAGGAGGTCATGTGAATGAGCCATTTATGTGAGAACCTTCAGTGCATTAATGTTTTATCAATGTTGCATGGTTTGGTTTTGATTATGATGCTTCATTTTTCTGGCTTTTCCAACTTCTTTTTGTAGAGGAGAAGATGGAGTCTCAGGCGTACTGCTACATCACAAGCAAGTCATCAAACTTTATAGCTATATATGACTGTTGGTTTGCATATATTTCTTTGATTGTCTGAATATTTAAATAGGCAAAAGTGATGTTGATAGTTGACTCAGTTCTTATAATAAAAAAGAAAATTTAAATATGGACAAAAGTAAGTTCATAACTTAATCCTAGATATCTTCGAGTTGTAGGTTTACTAAGTGAAGGGGTGATTTTAGTAATTAACATGCTCGGTTAACTTCAGCATTCACTTCTATAAGTATGGACTTATAACTAACCAGGAGAAAAAAAGAGGAGCGTGCCCCTTAAAAAATGCAGTTTGTGCCAAAAATAAGTTTTTGGAACAAAAAAAAAGGTCAACTTCTGTTCTTTTGTTTTATTGATCAAGTACCTGTAAAGGATTTATTTTTTATATTGAAAATAAAGAAAACCTGTTTACCCAAAAGTTGATAAACTGTGCTGCATTAATTTTTAGTTAGCAGAGTTAATTCTGACACCATTTTTTTTCTTTCTGATATTCCTAATGATTATCTGGTAAATGACTCAAATTATTTTTTGATAGTTTTTGTTTCTGATGATGAGCTTTATAGTCATCCTGGTTCCTATGTTTTTTATTCATACTAACCTTTTCGATCTTGGGGGAAATTATCAAAATAGCAAATGAAACCTGCCAGATATTCTTGGATTTAACTAACTACCCACACTCACATACCTACACTGGGAAGGGAAGAGGAACTAATCTGTGCAGGATTGTATTAACCTTGGTCATAACTATGCTAACCAGTTATTATAAAATATTTATATCTTGTTCTGTCTTGCATAATTCTTGAAGAAGGCACAGATCTGCTAATCTCCTAAATCAAGTAGGAAAATCTGATTGTTAATTTGTTTTCACGGGTTGAAGTGTAGTCCTGCATTATCAAAATAAGAGTTGCTCATTCGAGAAGGGATGGAATGTTTTAGATTTTATAGCCTCCTGAAATCAAGCAGGGTGTCTATGATATTCAGTTTATGGTCATGTGAAAAACTTTGCTCCATGAGTGTGGTAGACTACTGGTCTTGCTAATCTGCATTAACAAGATACTAGTTACTCATCCAAGAAGGGATGGAACTTTCTGGATTTTATAGCCTTCTAAAATAGAGTAGGGTAACTATGATTTTCAGTTTGTGGTCATGAGAAAAGCATTGATGTTTTGCAATTGTGATTGGCTAATTTCTATAAATCCACCATAAATGAAAGATTTGTGTTATTACCTCTGTATAAAGTATGACTGTCTAAAACATTAGAGTAGCTAAGTTATTAAGATTGGCCATTTTTTACTGGATTTAAAACTGCATTTAGGGCCCATTTGATTCTCATTATTGTAGAATGAGAATGAAAAATATAGCCGTTATTGGGCCCCACACAAGAGAGAGAAATTCAAAATTGATGGCTTGATGTGATGAATATCGGTCATATTTTTCATTTTTATGGATGAAAAATGAGAAACAAACGGGGGCTTAATATCGAAAATATTTGTAGGTTTGACTTACGAAACGGGCAACCGACTTGATAGATCATTTTGACAATTGCACATCTGCTTTTCAATATCAGATTGAGTTGATCAATATTTGACTAATGTTTGATGATATTTGAATATATTTTTCTGTGTTCTTTGTGTTTTTATATCGTTTTCAAATGGTCCAGAGGACATATCTTTGATCAGTAGTCCTAACACCCCAACCAAGAAGAAAGTTATACAAATATATGCTTTGTCCTTCTGGTACATTACATCTGGATATCGGTGTTTTGGGCATTTCAAGCCTAAAATCTTCCTGTGCTTTTTTGTCTGCAAAGTGTTGCACCTTTTTGCAATTCGTTTATTCATCTCATAATTTTTATGGAAAGTGAACAAATGAAGCAAAGAATGACAATGGAAAACCTGCACTTTTATTATGGAAATACAAAAATTTACATTGGCGCCCACCATTTTGTTTAATGTGGTTAGTTGTTAACAAAAACTGCTATCTCTTCCTTTTTTGTAATAATAATTTCAGGACAGCAAAAGATAACCCTCCTGTTACTTATGCCATAGCTGCATGTGAAACTCAGAACGTTAGTGTGTCAATTTTGCCTTGTTTTGGCTTGACCGAAGGAAGTGCCATAACAGCAAAAGATATGTGGCATAAAATGACGGAGGTAATGATTCAGAACCATGTTGACTTATCAAATTTTGTTTCAAAGCGAGCTGTTTGACTTTTACATTTGGGTGGCTTGTTTTATATTTTTTCCGAATATGGATTTTTTTTCTTTTAACGTTCAATTGAACTTTCTGTTGGAGTTCGGCTTTGAGTTTTTGGCTGTACTTTGTTTTAATATTGTGACTAAGGTGTCTGCTTTTTTAGGATGGGCATTTGGAGAACTTTAATAAGGGGCCAACCATGCCATCTTCACCTGGAGAGACACATTGTGCAGCAGTTTCTGCTTCTACATGGGTTGAGCCTCATGGAAAGTGCACTGTTGCATTTGCTGTTGCATGGTCTTCTCCTAAAGTTAAATTTTGTAAAGGGAAATCCTATAATAGGTAATTAACGATCTCTGAAGCAATTTTAACATCTGGATGGCCTGGCACCTGTTTGTGATTTAGACTTTTGCCCTGAACATGATTAGGTATCAGTACATTTAAGATATCTACCGTTTATCCTTTTAGACAATATTTATATATGGTTTGTTTCAGCTCGTTAATATTTCAATTATTTGTTACTGAAAGGACAAAAATCAAATATTAGAGAAGAGATGTTATGCAATTCATCTCAATATTTTAGACTAGATGCTACAGCATAATTTGTCTCATTTTTCAGGGACTTTTTGATCTTGCAAATGCATTAATTTTAGTTAATTCACAGAAATTTTATCTTTTCACTGTTATGGATTCCCACTGGCGAGCTTGTGTATATTTTCATTTGCTAACTATGATTGTGAACAATTTTGGTGGATTAGGGTTAGGAATATAGTTCAGATAATTGGATGCAAGTTTTTATTATTCCTTTTCCCTTTGTTTTTCCATGGGTTCCAGGAGGTACACTAAATACTATGGCACTTCGGAAAGGGCCGCTAAAGACTTGGTGCACGATGCACTGACAAGTGAGTGTGATTTATTCGAGCTGCTTGATTTCCGTAGTTGCATTCATTGTAACTGTTTCTTGGATTGATTCCTTCAAATTCTAAAATTAAGTATCACCACTAATATCTGGCCTCATAGAATGTCATGTTTTATGATCTGCTGCTTTTTATTTCTTTACCGTTTTGAAATCTTTACCAGATTATAAGCTGTGGGAAGAAGAGATTGAGAAATGGCAGAATCCTATCCTCAGAGATGACAAGCTACCAGAATGGTAAGCCATAGTTGAACCGTTTTCACTCCAGGACACTAGTTGTCATTTAGAGTGTGTTTGTGAGGAATTAAAATCCAATTAAAATTGAAAATATAGCCGTTATTGGGTCTCGCTCGTCTAATAAAAGTCAATAACAACGGCTAGTTTTTCAATTTTAGGGCGTGTTCGGTAGAGATTAAAATTGGATTAAAATTGAAAAATTAACCGTTATTGTTGACTTTTATTAGACGTGCCCAATAACGGCCATATTTTCAATTAAAATTGGATTTTAATCATGGGCAAACAGGCTCTTAATTCGATTTTAATCTCTATCAAACAAGCTCTTAGTGACGTTAGTTTTACTTGTCAAGTAAAAAAGTGCTTTTGGCAGTACTCTATTGGTTTCTTGAGATGAGACTCAAGATGCCCCTTGATCCTCAAATGTTCTACTTCTATTTGCTGTGAGCCAAGGTTCATGTTCGAGTGTCAAAATATATGCCTTTGGTATTGCCATTACAGGACTTATTGTGGGGATAAATGGAAGAAAGTTTGACATTTGTAAGGTTAAAGGCGTGTGCAGACACGCATACAGAGTGACACGTATATGATTGACGGCAAAGACCCACTGCCCTTTCTTTTTCCTTGTGCCAGATACCTTTCGTCTGCCTCATTGTTTTATACAAAGCTTATTAGTGGAATAATAACAACTTGCAGGAACTTTAGCAAAATAACATTCATTTACACATTCTTGTTGGATTTATTTTCTTGCTTCTCCTTCAGAAAGTCATTTTAATATTCTTTTCCACTCCTAAAATTAAGATTTGGCCACACTTGAGACCTTCACTACTCAAGTCACAGTCAATGCTTGTTTACGAAGGAGTTCCCATTTCCTGTGCATTTTTTGGTGAATGCAACGTGGTCCATTTGATGTTTTGCAGGTACAAGTTTACCCTGTTCAATGAGCTCTATTTTCTGGTTGCTGGAGGAACAGTTTGGATCGGTACTAATCTATCCTTGGCTGCTTATTTAATGTTGGCATGTTCACTTCTTCTTTATTGAATTTAAGTTAACTGAATTATCCAGCCTGTACGCCAATTAGAACGAAAAGGTTTAGGGTAAGAGTTGAAATGAAAAATGTGTCTCGAGATGAAGCATTCACAGTTTTAAGAAGCTGGATTAAGTACAGAGGTTTTGTTTGAGTATTTTAGCTAGTAGATCACAGCTCATTTAAAAAATAAATTAATGTTGGAAGAATGCCTTAGTCTTGAAGATGGTATACCTCTCATGTACTACATGCACCATGTCTGTGCACAAGACACGTTAATGGGCATGGTGCATGTGGTACAAAAAATACATATGATTGATCCCTAAAGTTTGTTAAATTTTAGTGAACCAAATTATAACTTGATTTTTAGTGAATTCATACTAGAAAAAATTCAAGTTGGAACCGTGGGTAGCTATGGTACTCTCTTACTTTTCATTTTCCATATTTCTTTTGTTTCTCGCTTGTGACATTGTTGAATACTGTTGAATACGTGATGAAAATAAATAAATTTGTCCCATCTATAATAGCTTAGGCGTTTGATGAGGTAGTTCAACAAATATTCATTGATTTTTTATAAAAATGTCATCATTGCTGCTTTTATTGTTCAATACAGACTCTAGAATCCCAGCCACGGATTCTATGGTTATTAAGTCAATAATCATGGATGATAAAGATGCCGACATAACTGAAGCAAGAGTTGTTCACAGATCAGGTGCACTTGCTCAACAGGCTGCAGATAAAGGTTCTAGCAGGTCTGTTGATGAAGACAATTTGGGTACTATTGAGAATGGTGAAGTGAGCAGTCGTTTTACTTCCAATAACAAAGCCGTGGACCCTGTGAACGATAGTGATGATGTAGGTAGGTTTCTTTATTTGGAAGGCGTGGAATATATTATGTGGTGTACGTATGATGTGCACTTCTATGCATCTTTTGCCCTTCTTGAGCTGTTCCCGAAAATTGAACTCAGTATTCAACGTGAATTTGCAAAAGCTGTTTTATGTGAGGATGGCAGAAAAGTGAAGTTTTTGGCAGAGGGGAATTGGGGGATCCGCAAGGTGAGAGGAGCCATTCCTCACGATCTCGGTACACACGATCCATGGCATGAAATGAATGCATATAACATACACGACACTAGTAGATGGAAGGATTTGAACCCAAAGTTTGTGCTCCAGGTGTATAGAGACTTTGCGGCGACGGGGGATTTCTCTTTCGGAGCAGAAGTGTGGCCTGCTGTCCGTGCTGCAATGGAATACATGGAACAATTTGATCAGGATAATGATTGTCTTATTGAGAATGATGGATTCCCAGATCAAACATACGACACTTGGACTGTTCATGGGATAAGTGCTTACTGTGGTTCCTTATGGCTTGCTGCACTTCAAGCTGCAGCAGCAATGGCCATTCAACTAGGTGACACTTCATTTGCAGAAAAATGCAAAGATAAATTTATTAAGGCCAAAGCTGTATTCGAAGAAAAACTTTGGAACGGCTCCTACTTTAACTATGATAGTGGGTCGAGCAGTAACAGTAAATCAATCCAAGCCGATCAACTGGCTGGACAGTGGTATACCGCATCTTCAGGCTTGCCCGATCTTTTTGATAGTTTTAAGATTCAAAGCGCTCTTCAGAAAATCTTCGACTTCAATGTTATGAAAGTCCGAGGGGGCAGGATGGGTGCAGTAAATGGAATGCATCCAAATGGAAAGGTGGACGAGACCTGCATGCAGTCCCGGGAAATATGGAGCGGAGTGACCTATGGAGTTGCTGCAACCATGATTCTTGCCGGGATGAAGGAGCAGGCCTTTACTACAGCAGAAGGTATATTTATTGCAGGCTGGTCAGAAGAGGGATTCGGGTAAGTTATGTATTCTCGTACAAGTTCGTGTAATTTTCATTCTCATTTCACTGTGTTGCAAATGTTTGGTGAAGCCAACTTCTAATCCATAATATGTGGGATCCGCTGCTTAAATTATAATTTAAACTCTCCCAAACAAGCACTAATTAGAATCAAATGTTTGCTTTTTGGTGCAGATACTCGTTTCAAACTCCAGAAGCATGGACCATCGGTGGGCACTTCCGGTCTCTTATATATATGAGGCCGCTTTCAATATGGGGAATGCAATTTGCATTATCGTCTACCAAGACTATACTCGAGGCCCCTAAGGTCAATGTAATGGACAGGATCGCTGTGTCCCCGCAAACTGTAAATTCTTCTCATAATGGTACAGGCGTTAGGAAGATCACGAGCAAAGCAAAGTGCTTTGACAATTCTGTATTCCATTGTTCGTGCTGATTTGTAAGGTCATACATAAAGTTTGCTTCCTTGGATCATCGTCCCATAGATTCAAATGGAGGTTTCTGGGGAAGTTTAAGTTTCTTTCATTAAGTGGCAATTATATCAATGTAGGTAAAAATTGCAGTTTTATTTAGATATATCCCTGGGGTGTAATTCATTCATTCTTCTTTTGGTGAAGTGAATTTCGATTTCAAGTCGATGCATGCTATTGTATAGTCAGTTTGATTACTTTGTTACTGTATTTTATGTACTATTATCTCAAATTAAACGTTTATACTTTGATCCACGCATTTTCACCATCTTTATGGATATAACTGCCAGTGTAGTTAAAGGTGCTGCCAGCACCTGTATGGTTGTTTGCTTTTCTTTTTTCATTTTTCTTTGCCAATGTCCAATCAAAAAATGTTAAGTGTGGCCCGGTACGAACCCTATATATCTCTGTATGTGCTATTCGCAGCACCGTATGAAGTCTATGTATCTCTTTATATACAAATAGCAAAGCTCATATTTATGCGAGTATATAAGAATGAGTATCATCTAGTTGTTTTGATTATGTATGATCTTGCCATCACTTGAGCAATCGATGGTATTAGATTTCAATAAAGGATGACAAAAACTTCGGAAAGTCTAAATTTAGTGTTTATTTGGCACATAATATTTTGAAAATCATTTGTTTTCAAATTTATTTTTAATTATACATTCTTTCAATAAAATGATTTTGCACGGAGTTCATAACTTTTCATTATTTTTAGCCATTCTTTGGGAAAAAAATATATTATTTTTTACGTCAAATAATCTCTCCAAAACAAATACTTAACATTAACCACCCTTCGGAAGTACTCAACTCTTTTGTTTGTTCCCCATATGCATGACTGGAAAAGTGAAGTAACTTAGCAAGTACATAGAGGAACAAACACTAGCACACAGCATTTTTCAAAATTTACTCTCTTTTGCAGAAACACGAAATGTACTTGAGAAAGCTTATTATTCTATTATCGGTTTATCTTTGTTATGTTGGCATGTATGATAATGTTGGACGGGCATATGGTCTCCAATCAATTATAGAGATTATATGTTTTATTACAAGTGGATCAAGCATCTAGCTGGCATTCAATATTCATATTTCGAGTTCACTAAGAAATGGCATCATGCATTTTCAATCAAGAAATCTGATGGTAGCTTTTCTTTTTTATCGGTAAATGTGAAATATATTGATAAAAAATTATGTACAAGTACACCGGACATCCCCGGACAAGCAAAGATCAAGTACATATACAAGTATACCGGACATACCCGAACAATCAAGGATCAAGAACAATGCAAATACACCGAGCAAATTCGGGCAAACAAATGAGAAAATGTACGATCGACACTATGCTATAATGATCTAGTGTCAAAAACTCAAAATGAATTAAATCATACGGATACAAAGAAAACAAAACTTTGTATACGTGTGTTTTACTCCGTCTAACAACGCTATCAACTTGCGTCGGGTCCATTTTTTATTTTCTTGTAGTAACCCAAAACACGTACATGAAAAATAGTGGGGTCCTGTGCATTCAATCAAGGGAGCAAGTGCTACAACTTTTCATATGCAAAAAATCAGTGGATTGCTTTGCTTTTTGTTCTTCACATCCTTTAATTTTTGCATTTTATATGATTAAAAAAAAAAAAGGCATGGACCATATAATTTCCAAGTCAAAGTACACAGGTTTCTTGGGCAAGATTCCAACAAGAAAAAGCCTCTATAGTACTCCTACCCTTTATTGCCTCTTTTTCTCGATTTTTGGAACTAAAGTGAAAATTACAAGAAATGAGGTTTTATTTATTTATTTTTTCGATGAGAGGGTCGCAAGGCTATCTAGATATTAACGCATTCTGATATATTGTGTATGTATTTTATCGTTATAGGATGCAAGATTTATGCTTAGAGCTTGTTTGAGAGGAATTAAAATCCAATTAAAATTGAAAATATAGCCGTTATTGGGTTCCACTCGTCTAATAAAAGTCAACAATAACGACTAGTTTTTCAATTTTAATCCATCCCAAACAAGCTCTTAACATGTCCCCACAAGATAGTGGTTTTTTTGAAAACGTCAATTTTAGAATTCGTGTGCTCATTGAATTGAATTGTTTGTTGGAGAGTAACGAACTTCAATACCCTATTAATATTATGAGTTTCAATTCAAAAGATCAACCTTTTTAAAAAAAGTTGTCCAGATCCTTATATAACGTGCGTTTATTTCATAGCGCATTTGCTCTAAAATATTGCAAAAAGCAGTAACTAAAATCTTCCTAATTTTTTTGTATTGTAATCTCATTGACTCGGGGTCAAGCGCTATGCCTTTGTATATCTTATATTTATTTGATTATGAATAAATAATTCACCTTTTCGGTTGACTTTAAAAAGAATAAAATCTTCCCAAATTATTTATTTATTTATTAATAAACTAAATAATTAATATATGATTAAGAAATATCATTGACAATCATTGATGAAAGAAATAACGATATACAGTCTATCCGTGTAAAATTACGATGTGTTATTGTAGCAAATGAAGCGTCTTTACGGGTCAATGTTGGTATGCATAAATTAACATTATTGAACGAGATTGAAAAAAAAAAAAAAGAAAAAAAAAAAGAGTTTTAACATATTATTCACTTTCGTGTGCAATACTGCTGATTATATTCTTATAATTTGACTCTTGAGTGACATTCAATCTAGGGAATAAACTTTGAGATTAGTCTTGCAAAGGCAACAAATCCCTTGCTCGCTTTAGCCTTTTACTTACAAGACCAAGTCAAAAGCTAAAGCTGAGATTGGAACCTGTCAATGATTTTGTTTTCAATTGAATTGCAGAAGCTATTAATTAATGAATTATTGAACACTCACAAAGGGGGAGGGGAGGTAAAAAAATTTTACTTTTTTATCGAGGTGGGTCCTGTGTGGGACCCACCCTTTGTGAGTGTTCTGGGGGGGTTTATGTGAGAACCCCTGTACACCAAGAATAATTCTTAATTAATTTAGTTTTGGCTTGATCCGCATAAAATAATTTAAGAAATGACCCTCACGCTATGAATAATTTTGTAAATTATACGAACTGAATATCAAGCAATAAGAAGGACAATGATTAAGTAGAACGTACTCCCAAACATTTTGGGAGATGAGTTGTGTCAATATCTATAATGACTCGTTATTTCAATGAATTATTTCTTTGGACGAAATATATATGCAAAAAAGTACGCAAAACGTAACTTGTAAAATTTCATTGTGGAAGATATAATTTTTTTGAAGAATAACGTCATGATGTAGTTGATCCATGCGCAATATCCGGAAGAATGGATACAAATTTTTGGTTGCTACTTAGCATCGACAATGCATCTGAAAAAATATCTAAATATGTAAAATATTATCTTACAAAAACTTGTTTAAATAACTTGATTTCTTCCCTATCAAGGGTATTCTTGGAAATAAAAATGACAGATGGACAAAATGGTAAGTTTCAGAAGTAGTCACATGATGTTCCTATATATATAAATCTCTTACTATGGAAGCCTATTATAAATTTTATTTTATCTCCAATTTTCTTGTTATTCCATTGCATCAAACTTGGAGAAATCCAGTTTGTTCATGGATATTGATTTCAATTCTGAGGGTAGTGGGGGTTGGATTATCTTGGTTACATTTTCATGGCAAAAACAAGCAAAAATACTCAGAAACTCTTGCAAATGCTCGCAAAAACTTCCTTTTTTCTTCTACTAATCTTGATTTCTCCGGTCTCGGCTCGCCGTCTAGATTTCTCGGTGACATTAGGGGGTTCCTCAGCATCAATTGACCGAGTCTTGCTGAATTCTGCACCAAGCAAGCGATTCACCATGAAGTTGCATCCAAGAGAAACCACAAATCAAGAGTTTAAGGCAGCTGCACATGAAGTCCCTAGCGGTCCAAATCCAGAGTCCAACTGATAACAATGCCATGTATGATACGTTAGATTGAACACGATTTCACTTTCCTAGTCTAGTCGAGTTCAGTTTCGTCCACGTACCAAATATTATCTTTCTGTAGGATGGTTTAAGCATTCGGTATCCCTTATCCCACAGTTCGTGGTTATAAGCTACTAGTTTTTTCATCATTATGCTCTCTTTTATTGCTTTTTATGTACATGTATAAGACTATACACTACTTTTTCTTTGATTTTAGCCACCATGTAATCCTATATAATAATCCTTGTTTTGTCGTTGTACTCCGACTCTATTATGATTTCTAACCACATTTTCCATACGACCCTCTTTATCTTTTTGGTTTTTGTTTTGTTTCGTTTTGTTTTTAAATTTCACTCGTTGTATGGTGAAATATTTATTGATATGAAAATATTTTTATAATACAAATTTTGAAGGGAGGTGTACGACTTGACCTCCAAGCCAACGAAGTTAAATCCAAGAAATATATTAGTCGAGAAGACCGAGATGTAAAGAGTTAAAAAAGATCAACTTCATATCTCATGAGCCTTTTTTATGCTTTGTGCCGCTTCATAAACCTTCATCATGTATCTTCAATATCCTCTTATCTCTTCTTTCTCCGATTACAAACTGTTTTCCATGCAATTAAGCATTTGTTTGTCAAACATTAAAAGTTATTATAAAGTTAGATTTTTATTTAATTAAAGTCAAAATTAATTTCAATCATACATACGTACGTATCAACTACTTATTTTTAACCACACATTATGTAAGACGAATATCATTCCTCCTCAAAAGTTACTAGTAATTTCACCCAAATACTCCATATATTGGAAACACATTGAATCTATGAATTAAATGTAAAAAAATTGAATAATTTCAAGCAACAACTTGTGAAATTTGTTTCAAGATTCAGAAATGGCAGTGATTCAGATATGGAAAGGTAAGGACGTAAGGTCAAAATTTGCAGTAGTACTGTGTTGTCTCCATGCACAGTGATTTTTCACTTGTATGTTCGAAAATTATTTGGATTTTTGCATTTGTCTATGTGAAAGAGGTGGCCTCCCATAGACCAAGTTGGTAGAAAAAAGTGATTTGATAATTTTATCGTATACCAATGCAAATTATTGATGCATTGATGGGATATCATAACATAATTAGGATATTCACAAGTCGAGTCGAGCCGGCCTCGCGAGTCGAAGCTCGGGCTCGACTCGAATAAAAATGGTTTGGACTTTTTTTGGTCCGAGCTGAGCTTTTGTTCTGCCAAAAAATCTAGGCTCGAGCCGAGTTTTCAGTTCGGGCCTTATCGAGCCGAGCCGGCTCGTGATTTTTTATTTTTGCAAGGCACGTGTAGTTGCCAAAGTTTTAATTTTATTATTATTATTTTTATATAAATTTGCTCACGGACCGAAAATGACCCGTGACACAGGTTGATTCGAGCTCAGGTCGACGCTCCAAAATGGGCTCGGCCCAAGCCTCGGCTTGATTCTACCGAGCCATAGCTGGGCCGGCTCGGGTTTTTCCAGGGCCTCCTGAGCCGGCGAGCCAAATTGACACCCCTAAACATAATTAAGGATGTCTAAATAGATGAATTCGTCGAAACATTTAGCCACTGTTTGATATAAATTAAAATCAAAATTTTAATCTAAGTCAAAATTAACAACTCATTTTACGGAACTCACGACTTTTCGACCACACATTTCATCAACTTTTATCAAAATCTACTAAGAATCTGATTTTAATCCCCACCAAACAGGAGCTAAGTTTGTATAATAATTGCCTAGCTAGTTCCAAGTCAATCGACGAGAAATGAAAATCTACATTAATATATCGATGGACATGAAGTTGTAGTGATTGCGTCTACTACAAACATCATAATTTTTATCCAACGAGAAATGTTGAAATCTTGAGATTAATTTAAGTATATACACAACAAATTTCGAACTTCAAGGACTGAAACAATGAAATTGGTTACCTTGAAGAACTAGTTTGAGATTTTTATGAACTTTAAGGACGCCATTGAAAAAAAAAAATTCTCCTCACTGTAGATGAATTATTCAAACTGGCCTTCTCACATGCTTAATTTGGAAAATGTCTATGTACTAATTCTTTTTTGTTATTTAAAATGTCCACTCTCTATTGGAGTATGAATAGATGGAAAGCTAAGTTAGGTTTGGGATGGAACTCCAAATTTTTCTATAAGTGATATCAAAGTCGAACCTCAAATGTAATTTGTCAAGTGAATGCACAAGAAGAATTCTGGATGTGTGAGCTAAACTTTCGAACAAAGGCACTGATGCGAGATTGCACGATGATGAACTCTCGATGTGGTTGAGCTTCCATAGTGATTTGAACTTGATACGTTGAACAAAACATAGAACTGGCATACGATATTCTTGGTTGGTAAGAGAAGGGCAAAAGAGTTCATTAATCGAGTGAGTTGTGATGATAATTTGTAGGTCATGATGATAATGTGATACCTCGTTTGGTTCACAACTATTAGAGATGTGCGAACAAATGTTCTACATCAATGAATATAAAGATGATTGGAAAAAGCTTATAAAATGATTGAACAGCTTCAACTAAAAAGTTAGCATTTTGAAATACAACCATCAATTCCTGAAACCTCTCACTTATAATGGAATTTTACCGTCAGAGTTGTTTGGAATTACTTAGGCATGGGGCACCCTTAGATTAGATAAATGCTAAATTGAGGCTGTCGTCCCAAACCTATACCTTTTTTTAGTACTTCTATTCACAATATTTATTTCTGGGTATTACTATTTCCAAACCTTTCATAAACTTGAGACAGCCATCCTTGAGTAAAGAATAAGACTTGGCCTTATCCATCAACTCGATTAGATACATTCAATTATGAATTACATGTACAAACAACAGACAAACATCTCATGCTTCAAAAGGGATTTCGCGTCAAGTTTATAAAAATGTTGTTGTTATGCCACGCCATCGAGGCTCCCAAGTGGAGCCTACGTGGCATCCCACATGGAGTGTGAGGTCTACGAGGACCATCTCCGTGGTGGTGAAATTTGACAAACTCATCGAGGCCCATCTCCGAAGTGATGAAGGTCAGGTACTGAAGCCCTCAAACTGAAGCGGCTGAAGTTTGAAACTCATATCTAAAGTACACTCATGACCTGCCCCATTGGAGGATCACATATTGATAAAATCATGTTTGAATAATTGATGTGACCTCTATAATGAGTAATATGTCAAAAATCTTGTCAATATATGTTGAAGTGTGACTGTCCCCTTTTAGGAGCATTAAATGCGTCACATGCTAGTAGGGTCAAATTGATGCCTAGGATAAGATGTTTCGATCGAAGAGATGTGACCATGTGTTCCCTCATCCAATGGACGCCATTTCACATATAACACTATAAATATCTCTCTCGTGGTATCTTTTGGAAAAATGCAAAAATATCTATTTAAAGCTATATATCATTTCCTCGAGTAAAATCTTTTATTGGTAGAGTTATATATTTGATTTTAGCTTTGTGTATTCTTGATTGTTCAATTTGTTCTTCATCATGCGATCCCACTCAAACATATTGTCGACACCTGAACATTTATATCTCGCGTTGTAAAACTTCTCCCTTGTACAAACCTAAAACATCGTCAACTAGTAATTTGTTCAAACGTGTTGGAATTAGCTTGCGCAAACGCGAGTGAGTTCGATATCTGTTGTCCACATTAATAGTACAAAAAGTGAGGTCAACAATTGTAATTAATTTCTACCTAAGATCTCGTTGATT
Source organism: Fraxinus platypoda (assembly GCA_903798405.1). Classification (NCBI taxonomy): domain Eukaryota; kingdom Viridiplantae; phylum Streptophyta; class Magnoliopsida; order Lamiales; family Oleaceae; genus Fraxinus; species Fraxinus platypoda. The sequence continues at coordinate 1,029 of CAIGRT010196714.1, read as the reverse complement.
CGCAATAAATGACTCAGACCAACAAAACTTTGGGCAAACTTCATTAATAATGCAAGGTACACATAACAGGTAGTGCACAGGTTTCTCATGCTAAATGGATTGCAACATTTAAGGCTAATTCATTCTCATGCATACATTTCCAACAAATATAGATTTTCAAATAACAAAGCAGCACACACACTGATTGCTATTCTAATTGATTAAAGAATTCTCAAATTACTTATTAACACTTATTAACGCAAGTGGCAAGCAGCTAGTGGCCGCCGCCACCTCCACCAAAGCCTCCACCTCCACCAAAGCCACCTCCACCACCTGCACCAAAGCCTCCACCTGCACCTGCACCACCACCTATACCACCTCCGCCACCACCACCAAATCCACCACCCCCACCTGCACCTCCTCCTAGTCCTCCACCAGCACCACCTCCAAATCCACCACCAGCACCTCCACCTGCTCCGCCACCTAAGCCTCCACCACCGCCTCCACCAAGTCCTCCACCACCACCTGCTCCTCCACCAAGTCCACTACCAGTTCCTCCTCCCAATCCACCCCCAGCTCCACCTCCAAGTCCACCACCACCACCTGCTCCTCCACCTAGTCCACCTCCACCTCCTAGACCACCACCTCCACCAAGCCCACCTCCTGCACCACCTCCAAGGCCACCATGATGACCTAAACCTCCACCTCCACCAAGCCCACCTCCTGCTCCACCCCCAAGACCTCCATGATGACCTAAACCTCCACCCCCACCAAGCCCACCTCCTGCTCCACCCCCAAGACCTCCATGATGACCTAAACCACCTCCCCCACCAAGCCCACCACCTGCACCACCTCCAAGACCTCCATGATGACCTAAACCACCACCTCCACCAAGCCCGCCACCTGCACCACCTCCAAGACCTCCACGATGACCTAAACCACCACCTCCACCAAGCCCACCTCCTGCACCACCTCCAAGACCTCCATGATGACCTAAACCACCACCACCACCTAGACCACCCCCACCACCCAATCCACCTCCAGCACCAC